>WNHD01003004.1:0-13596 GCA_011057455.1 Ganaspis sp. Gsp50
TACAATCTAACACCATTGAAAATAGAATGTTATTTATAAAAAAATCTAAATATATTTTTAAAAAATCGCACATTTTTAAAACATACAATCTAACACCATTGAAAATAGAATGTTATTTATAAAAAAATCTAAATATATTTTTAAAAAATCGCACATTTTTAATACACTCTCATTATTCATGAGAATGTATAATTATACTTTTTCTAAAAAAGCAAGGATGTAGAATATTTTTAATTTCGCAAACAAATAAATTGGTATATATACCACTTATCTGAAAAATAATATAATTTGAGCATCCAAAAAGGTTTACATTGAAATTTTGTTTTCTTTATTTATTACAATTTTTGTTATTTGATTATATAAAATGTACTTTATTTAAGAAACTTCTTACACATTGAACATTATTTATTTCCTTTCATTATTGTTTGTCATGATGTCATTTATATCATGATCCTTTCTTAGGATTTATAAATATAATTTTAATAAAAAGTACTTATAAAATGTAATAGATTGAAATATTATTATCATTGCTTAAAATCCAACATCAAATTTTACAGTAAATCCAAAAAGTACCTAAAAAGTTGTAAGTGTATTAGTTTTATTTTATTACTCTAAATTTAACTATTATAATGAAGTTAAATAAAAATGTGTTTTTCAACTCAAAATAAAACTAAATTTATCAAAAAAAAAACAATTAAAATAAAAAAAAGTTTCTTAAATTTTATCAATTATTAAAGTATTTAGAGTTTAAAATATCGCAATCAATCAAGAAATCTTTATAAAATTTAAGGAATTGTTTTAAAATGATTCTGAAATATTACGAGGGTTTTAGAATAATTGATTATGCAATAAATTTCTGAAAAATTAACAGAAATTTTGTCAAATTTGTTTTGAAAAAGCTACCATATTTTTAAACAAAATTTCAATTTTACTTTTCTTTCTTAAAATAATTTAATTATTTAATTAACAAAAATTTCTTTTAAAGATTTTTTTTGATTTCAGAAATAAAAAATTCTTCTGTAAATAAAAACTTACATTACCTTATTTTTCTATAAAAATATATATACTTTTTTCTTAAGATTCCATTTTTTTGAAAAGAATTTCATACATTTTAATCATATATAAATAAGATTTTACTATTGGTAATTAAAATCCTAAAGTAATTAAATAAATTCGCGAAACTCTACTCAAATGAGTAAACACAAGCAAATTTCAAAATCTTTAGAAAAACAATTGAATGCATAAACGACCAACTTCAGGTGTGGACAGAATGAAGGAAAGAATGAATGAATGAATGAAATTGTCGATTATTTTTATTAATTGATGAACGTTTCCATTCTTGATAGAAGTAGAAATTATTATTTCAAAATTTCAACTAACTTCTTGTGTGGAAAATTTTTATTAAAATTTAATTAAGAGGACTAACTATAGGTTTAAAAAAATTACAACTGCGCCATGTTACCCTTCCCAAGCGGGTAATTTGGCGCACTACACGTTTCTTGTAAATAAATAAAGCAAAATTTTATATTATGTTGTTTGACAAATTAAAATGCATTTAAAATATGTTTTTTAATCCATAACTTTGCAATGAATATAATTTGTAAATTATAAATCAAGTTAATACAACTTTTAAATACATTATTTTGATTACTTATTTTTCATCCGTAGAAAAAGGTTAAATGTTTATAAAATTATACAATAATGGTTTTCGAAGATTCTATTTACTAATGATAAAGAAAATAAAGTATGTTTTTAATTACAAAGTGTTGTATTGCACTATATTTACAAAGTTATTGACAAGAACTATAAATGCGCCATTTTAGCCGCATGTGACAGTGCAAAAATAAACTTTGTTTAAAGTTAAAGTTAATTGAAATTATCTTTGCAAATCACTTAATTTTACTCAAAAGATCCAAACTAACAAATTTTCTACAAACAATAATTTTACCAAAAAGAATAATGCAAGTTAACAATATTTTTGCTTCTTCAAGAGGAAGCTTTATTTTCCTGCACTTTTAACTTTTTTAAAAAATGCTCTAAATCAAATTTCCTTTACATATAAATGTATCAAATGAGCCCCTGATCAAATGTTCGGATGTATGTGTGTGTGGATGTCCCTCTTTTTTGTGTACACGATAACTTGAGAACGGTTTAAGATATTTTGGTAAAATTTATAGGGGATAATTTTAGTTTAAATATCTTAAAAAAGATAAGAGGATTTCTCAAATAAGTAAAAACTTTCGATTTTAGAAATTATTTTTATATAGAAAACATGGTTTTTGACCATTATTACCATTTTCTTTTATAATTGAGGAAGCAAAGTGTTCATGAAATGAATACAATATTAAAACTCAAAATGAAGAAGAATTCGCAGCTAGCTTTTCTACTGCCTTCCAAATACACTCAAAACATCAAAATCTAACTTTTTGTAAAAAACATTAACTAATTAACAGAAATGAAATGAACAAATTTCAGCGTCTGCTATTTCGAAATACATAAATATTGAAACTGAAAGTTTTCCTTTTCCAATAAAATTACTCAATTCTTGTAAATGCAAGTGCGCCAATTTACTCGCTGCGCCGTTTTAGCCGCTTCTCCCCTATACCAAAGTTTTGTTCTTCAAAGTTTAGATAGTATTTATAATCTATTAGATAAATTGTAAACAGTTCTTGGCCGACAGAAAGAGCTATTTTGTATAAACGAAAAATAATTATTTATTTATCAGTATTAAAAAAACCTCTGCCAAGTTGCTGGTATACCTTATTGTTTATTACACTGAAAAAAGTTTGGCGCCCCAGCTGCATCAAAAGCATGAGATAGATCCTGTCCCGTTTAATTGGTATAGCTCATGCGCTACGTGGGATAACATCTGTACTTTAAGGTGCGGCTGGTATCCCACGTGGCGTACGGTGTATACCAAATCGAACGGACAAGATCTATCGTATGCTTTTGGGGCAGCTTGTGCGCCAAACTTTTTTCAGTGTAGAATTGTGTAATTTTTCGTGTTCATCTCAAGAACACATTGCATCCCCATAAAGGAAGTTCTGTTTTACCCCTTAATTTTTATGTATGCCAGATAATTAATTTCTGAATGAATTTTTTTCAAAAAACAATAACTATTGAAATTATTGATTCATCAAAAAATAATAACTTTTGACGGAATGGAGCTAAAAGCTTGATTAAGCATTCAATCGATTTGTTTTTGAAACGCAAAAAATATGAAATATTAAAATTTTAACATATTATAAATCCGGAAAAATATATGAAAGCAAACAATTTTTCTCAATTTTAAGTTTTAAACAATTGAATAACTTTGGATAGAATTGAGCTAGAAGATTTATTAAACGACCAATCGATATGACTTTATAGTGGAGAAAACATAAAATAATTATATCTTAACTTTTCATAAAAATGCAAAAAATATTTCTAAAAAACGATTTCTTCGAAATTTTAAAATGCAACAAAAATATAGTGTTAATTGATCTACTGGGTTCAAACCCGTATCACATTTTGACCCCCTGTGCGATCTATAATTTGGTAAAAAATCATGGAACTAACTACTATAGTTTCCGAGATACTCGTCGAAACGTATTATGGACTTACACACACACACGCGCGCGCGCGCGGGCATATCGTCAACATGTTTTTTGGGCTTCTAAGGTCAAGAAATGTCCACAATTGATGATAACTTGAAATAGAAAATTTGGGGTTAAAACAGAAGTTCCTCTATGATGATGCAATAAAAGAAAGAAATCAAAAATTGGTTATTTCGGTATTGGGAAAAGTCACTTTTTAGAGGTAATTTCAGCTTTTAAATGCTTCTATTATAGTAGCTTTTTTCCCTGTTAAAAAATTGAATTCATCAATGAAAAAGTCAAATTCTTTGTGTTGAGACGAATCGATTAACCTATACAAGGTCTATATTTGACCTAGATTTGATAGAGTAAATGAAAATTTTCTATTGTTTTTGACGTTTAAAATTCAATTTTTTTAATATAACTTTTTACATTTTGTTTTTTGAAGGTAGTTCCTTTTTGCAAATAGTTTTTGCATTAAAAACGAATCAATTGACCTATATAAAGTCTATATTTAACCAAAAATTGAAGGGGTAAATTTTTGTTTTTCATTATTGTTGGGCTCAGGATAAAATAATAAAAGCAGAGAGTCGGTATAAATCAGTTTATTAAAAAGACTCTTCTTCTCTCGGGAGCACGAAGAGAGTAAGAACAACGCGTCGTTGTGCCGCGCAGTCGGACAAGCGACATCTATGTACAGTGCCGTGTCTAAAAAAATGGGAGTGGGCGCAATTCCCAACACTCCCTCCCGACCATTACATTTCTTTTATAATCAAACTCATAAGATATAACACATTTTAAAAACAAACGTAGGAATATATTTAATTTTTGTATCAAAAATACTTTAGAACTCTTATTAATACTCTATTATAAATCTCGTTCTCTTTAAAACTCGTCCTTTAAACCTCGTCCATCAATGTTTTAAAAACCGCACCAAGAATCAGAGAATCTATCCTGTGGACAGATGAAAACATTATTAGTTTAAATTCATGATTTGATCAGGTTAAAGTTTTATGCAAATCGAAAGAAAGGGGTTTCGTAAAGATATCTGCTGGTTGGTCTTTCGACCTAATCCATTTGACAACAATGAATTTTCTCTTTACGCATTCTTTTATGTGATGCTCTTTAATCTCAACTATGTGTCTTAATTTATTACTCCCACTAATTTCAGCCCCGACACCAGCAGCCTTATTGTCACACCATAAAGTCATCGGCAGCAAGGGTTCTGTCAGTTTTAGTTTTAAAGAATTGTACATTGACAGTAATTCCCGACTCGACTCACTCATCGTAACATATTCCGCATGATAGGTGGACAAAGCAAAATAAGATTGTTTATGGGTGCGCCATGCAATAGTATCCCCATATAATTTAATCAAGATACCACAAGTAGTTAAGGAGTTTTTACAATCTCCAAAACTCGCATCTGAGAAAGCTTGGATACCATTTTTCTCACCTAGATATTTCAAACTCATCGATTTAGTACCTTTTAAGTATCTAAATACTCTTTTAACCATTTTCCAGTCTTCTTTGGTAGAATTAACCTGATATCTACTTAAAAAATTTACTGCCTACGAAATATCTGGTCTAGTCGCACCTGCCAGATAGAGTAGACTTCCGACTGCTTCTCTGTACGGTACCTTTTCTTTGTTTTCGGTATTTTTCAAAATCTCGTCATCATAATCCTTTTCTCTTAATTTTCTCTCTCTATTGGTAACTTGATTCGTATTCATTGGAGTTCTTTGAATATGAGAATTTTCAAAACCGAACTTCACCAAGATTCTTTCAATGAACTTTTCTTGAGTCAATTTAATTATTTTATTCTCCTTGTCTCGCCTGATGGTGATTCCTAAAAACTCTTTAGGCTCGCCTTATACATTTAATTCAAATTCATGATTCAATTTATTTTTCACCTCATTTAATTTAACCTCATCATTACTTGCGATGATTATGTCATCCACATATAGTAACAGAATCAAGAATTTGTCTCCTCTTCTCCAAGTAAATAAACACGGTTCTAAATCGGTATTTCTAAGTCCATTTCCAGAGCTACCTTTGTAAACTTCTCATTCCATTTTTTCGGACTAATACACAATCCATAAAGAGATCGTTGCAGTTTGCATACATTTCCATTTCTCTCTTTGTTAGTGTGATGTGTTAATGTGTTAATGTGTTAAAGGTAGTCTCGATACTGGTGCATATGGTTCTTTAAGTTCGTATACATTTTTGTCCTTAAAGCCTCTTATAACCAGTCTAGCTTTAAATTTAACGATTCCGTTCGTATCAGTTTTGCGTTTGAAATCCCATCTAGAATCGATTATATTGGCTCTTTGACCGTTTCTCATCTTATCAGGCCGAAATACTTCTTTCCACACTTTGTTTTTCTTCATGGAATCCAACTCGTCTTTAATAGCCTTTTGCCATGAATCTTTCTCATCTGTCAACATTGCCTCATTGTAATTTAGTGGGTCGTAATTGATTTTAGCTAGTAAAGCGTGATATATCTCATCGTTAAACTCGTTTGTTTCATTTTCAAGTTTGTCATCACTTACACTGGCAAACAGGTCACTCGTATTTTGAACATCACTCAATTGAAAATCAGAGAAACTTACATCTTCTACTAATTTTGAATTAGTACTTTTATCGTCAGTCATCTTAAGATTGGTAATTTTCTTCTCATCTGTCCTTGGTCTTCCTCTTCTTCTCTTAATCTCTTTCTCCGGTTTTTGAGCTTCACTAGAATTTTCCTCGCCTTTTTCAAATTCTAAAAACCACTTCTCTTTGTTTATCTCATCATTTACCGGCGGAAAGTCTTTAATCGCATTCTTTGAAAATTTATCTCCATAGACAATTTTCTCATTAAATCTCACGTGTCGACTTTCATAGTATTTTCCTTCTTCAGGTCTTAGAAACTGATAACCCGTAGGAGTATATCCTACTAAAACAACTCGTCTACCCTCAGCTCTAAATTTAGGTCCAGTTTTCCTATGTACTTTGATTTAAACAATGCTTTAAAATCTTTTAATCTGGTCGATATCAAAATTATGGTTTGGAGCAAAGCGTTCTAGCGGAGTAACCATATTATTTGACTTGTGAGGCGTACGATTGTACGCATAAACCGCCGCTGTCACAGCCAGATCTCACAGATTTTCGGGCAATCTCGCATCATACATATAGGATCTTACTTTCTTTTGGATAGTCTGATTAAATCGTCCATACGTACCATTATGTTCAGGTGTATCAGGACAGGTAAGTTGCAATTCCGCACCTAGATCTTGCATAACTTCAATCGTGAACCCGCCTGTGAACTCTGTACCCTTATCAGTACGTAGATAACACATCTTCGCATCATGACCAAGCAAATTTCGAGCACTTCTTACGAACATTTTCAAATAATGGCCTGTATTAGTCTTGGCTATCATGGGATAAGCCATGGCCAATCTAGAATAGTCATCCACAAAAACAGATATAAATCTGTAACCCTTAGGAAAGGAAACAGGAGAAACAGGACCCATCACGTCTGAGTGGACAATTTGTAAGGGTGCCGTTGCTCGTCTACGGGTGTTTGAAATAGGTATTTTGTTGAATCTAGATATCTGACACACTTCGCATTCTCGTATAGTCTCATTAAATATGGCAGCATTTAGTTCTTTATTATCAGAAAATTTTCTCTGTAAAGCCTTAAGATACTCTACAGAGGCATGCCCAAATCGGACATGCCATAACATAGCCCGATTATTTTTTAAGAATTTTTCATGATTTAAAAGACTAACAGATTTCTTATCGGTCAATTCTACTATTGGTAGTTCATCTGTATCATGGAATTTTCGATCCCAAATCGTAATATCGAAACTAGATTGCTCATAAAAAATTTTCTTATTATTTATTTTCTCACCGTTTATGTTTTCTACCTTTAAATTTTCATCTTTCAAACCTTCATTTATACCACTTTCTTTTTCCATAATCACATCACTCAAAACGTTGTTAATACCGTCATCTATTAACATTTTTCCGCAATCAGTTTCTTTGATATTATTTTCCTCATCCATCTTCTTTTCCAAAAGTTTTCCCTGCGCAGTAACGCTTCTTGTCATGTACTTTCTAACTACAGAATTTCCTGCAGCCAAATTTGCAAAGAATGTTTTATTATGTAATCTTCAATTCTCCTCTTCAATTTCGTTTTTCTTAACTTCAAGTTCGATTGTCCAGCATTGATTTTTATAAATACCAGATAGGAAGTTCTCATCAGATTCAGGATTAAAAATATCTATTTTTTCATTATCCAACTATACACTCAAACCCATGTCAACAAATTTACGTAGAGATAGATTCTCTTTTAGAGCTTTAGCAAAAATGACTTTGTCGAATACCAAAATTTTCCCATCTTTTAGTTTTATTTCAATAGTTCATATTCCCTCCCTTCATAAGTCGGCGGAGCTGTCTTTATTCGCACACTTAATTATACCAAAATCTGTCTCGTCTAAATTTTTAAATATTATTTTGGAATTTGTCAAATGTTCAGTGGCTCCAGAATCAGCAAGAAACTCAACAAACACTTTATCATTATACAAATTATAATTCTCACCATTCAAATCAGTATGATGATTATTACATACCACTTCCATTGGTCATACATCAATATCATTCAAATCTTGTTGTACAAACTCACCTTTGTTGTTTTTCTTATCGGTTTGATTATTCTTCTGATTGTTATTCGGGTTTTTGTTTTGAATTTTAGCATTATTATTTCGATTAAATACTCGCTGGTAATTCCCTCGTCATCTACCTCTCCAACTCTGACTACCTCACCCCCTTTTTGATTTATATTCAAACTCATCACTCATCTTTTTTTTTGTTTCTTGTTTTAAATTATTTGATACATTTCTCGAGATAAAAGTATTAGACTTACCATATTTCGAATAGCCTCTTCCAAAACCTCGTCCTTTGGATTGGCCACTCGCAGTTAAAGCATTCAACGGACAATTTGAAGCTATGTGCTCGATTACATTTGTAACAAAGGATGCCCAAGTAACTGTTCGGACATTGGGCTCCAATGTGTCCGAAAGCTTGATATTGGTAGCATCTAATGCCATCCTTTTTTGCGACAAAAGCAGCTCTTGTCTCTCTCGCCTCATTACTGCTTTGCTTGCGATTAGCCTCGCCCTGTAATAAGAGCAGTTTTAACTCTTCATAGCTAATGCTTATACCCTTTGTATTTTTAGAGACAAATTTAATAGTTTGTATGGTCGGTACTGAGACCATGATCGCGTTATAAAACGCATCTCGTTTCTCGTCTTCAGACAGAGGAACAGCACCAGGGGAATTCTCAAAGTTTCTAATCGTTTCTTCGACATATTGCATACTGTAAATTTGTTTCCTCACCGTGTGAGACGTGACATTTACTTCGCATCTTTTGATCTCTCTCAATTTATTTACAATATCAGTCGGATTCTTTCAATGTATGACTTTAGCATGGTAGTTTTGGTCTAAATGATTAATATGAATATCCCGAACTTTGAACCTTTGTTCTTGTAGAATTTTCTCTTCTGTTATATTAGATTCAAACTCACCATCTACAATATGCAATAAGTCGCTCGCCCGTAATTCAGATGAAAAATAATCATAAAAGTGTTCAAATTTCATACTATTAGATAATTTATAATCTCTATTAATTCCCGCGCCTCTGTTAATTATCTCGAATTTTAGAGTTTCTTTAGTACCTTTAGATAAACAATTAGTTTTACTCGTATTAAACTGATCTTTATTTATTTGATCAATTTCTTGGACTAACTTTATTACGTCATTTTTGAAACCCGAGGCATTGCCCTGCGCATGAACCTTGTCAGTTTTGTTACGAGGATCACTCACCTCTCTCATCTTATTAAATTCCTCCTCGTCTTGAGTAGCTTTTCTCAGTTTTTGCTTCAGAGATTTGTGTAACTCTGATAAAGATTTAACCGATTCATTTATCATGATTACTTGATTGGCGTAATATTCTGTAACCACATCAACCATGTTCAGTAATCTGTCTTGTGACTTTGTGCTTTTTCTGATGTCTTCTAATTCTTTTTTAATATTTTCTATCGTTTGTGTGACATCATTAAAAGCACCAGTCAACGCAGTACAAAATTGTTTTACGCTCGAAACTAGCTCTTCCAGTTTGAGCTCTTGACTTTCTAATCGATTCATTACTGAAATATCAACATTATCTATATTCGATTTTTCTTTACTCATCATAGTTGATTTATCTTGTAAGATTTTATCGAAATTTAAAGGGGTGAATTTAATATCTTCGAAAGTAATTAATTTAGGTTTACCTTCATCCATCTTTTTGTGGAATGAATGTAAGGCTCTAGGTCTTACTGTTCCTGTCTCTTCTTCTGATTCGCTTATATTCTCACCGTGACTCATCTCTTTCTCACTTTTCTCATCTTCCTCATCTTTCTCATCTCTATCCACACCTGATGCATCACTCATCTTTGACTCATCTAATTTCTTATCTTCTCTCTCTGATTTCTCATCTCCGCTCTTCTCATTAACACTTTCATCAATGAGTGTCGAGCCAGTCTGTGGCATGATAGGAGATTCGTCGTTTAAAAGCTTCTCATCTATCCAGACTTGTAGAGCTTCCCACTGCTCAGATGGAATCATTCTCTTCCCTGTATAAACATTTAAAGAATTAGACATAATATGATAAACAACACTCCGCCAACAATGTTTAGTCAAGTGATCAGTCCACCGAACATCAAGCACCACTGATCCCAGGACCAGTACAGGCAAGAGTCTCCGAACATCAAGATCACCCACCACCTGCACCCAGTTAAGCTGAGTTACAATACCGAACATCAAGCATTGTTTCCCAACCAACTATTCGACATATAAAATTAAAAACTCGATATTAAAATTAGTTAAATAACTAATTATATATATTATTATGACAATTAAGGCATTAACTGGTTTTATTTTCTCTTAGTCATTTATTCTACTTAAAAATCTTACCAGATTTTTAAATATTTCTTTTTTCCATTTCATGAATAAGCAGTTCTCCTTCAATTTTTAATTTAATCAACTCTCCTGGAGGTATTTCAATTAGTTTAAAAGTTTCTGAAATGTTAGCCCACAGTGTGTCTAACACGTTCTCGTCTGAAATTATTATAATTGTTTTGTTTTATAAAAATAATCTCGATATTATTTTTGAGTAATATTATTTTAAAAAAAATATTTATTTAATAATTATTATTAATTTCTCTCAATCTCTATTTGAATGTGACTCTTTCGCGCTTTTCAAGTGGGGAGAGAAATGTGAAATTCCCGTGAAACCTGTAGTCGCGTTTCTTTCCCTCTTCTTCTCGTGCTGTAAGCCGGCGTTTTGTGGTTATTCCACTCCACGAGCCGATCCCCCACTCGCACATGTTTTTCCTTGGCCATTACACACCTATTACACGCCTAAACTCGTCTTATTCAACTTTGCATAATTATGACTTATATAAATTAAATGTTTTCTCACTTCTTACTGGCATTTGAACATTATTCTCGTATTAAAATAATCAATTCAACACACGCGTATCTTCTCGTCTTTACTCATCTTTGCATACCGCCATCTTTTATTGTACAATTATTGTTTTTCATCAATCACGAAAAGCTCAACTACTAATTGTATTTATTTTATGAATTTTGATGCGGCACGCTTTCCCGGGAATATAAAAGATTTTTGCACTCACCGCTCGCCCGTTGCATCTCGTCTCCTTTCATTCCAGTCTCACCACTTTTCGAACAATTCTGTTCGCTCATCCTTTTCTACCACATCTTTTTGTAAATCACAAAACTTAAATCACTCGCGCGGTGGAAGAGTGGGTGGGCACATAACCTGTTGGGCTCAGGATAAAATAATAAAAGCAGAGAGTCGGTATAAATCAGTTTATTAATAAGACTCTTCTTCTCTCGGAAGCACAAAGCGAATAAGAACAACGCGTCGTTGTGCCGCGCAGTCGGACAAGCGACATCTATGTACAGTGCCGTGTCTAAAGAAATGAGAGTGGGCGCAATTCCCAGCAATTATATCTGTCATTTAAAATTCTATTTATCATATAATTTTTAATATTATTATTTTTTAATGACATTTACTTTTGAAGAAATTTTCTTCATTAAAAAGCGAATCGATTGATCTGTATAAAGTTTATATTTTACAAAAATAGAGTAGATTGTTAATAGAAAAGGAATCGACTAACACATAAAGTATTTCTTTCAAATGAAATTTATAGATAAATTTTAATTTTTCAATTATATATGGGATTTAAAATTCAAATTCTTTTTATAATTAAATTGAAATAAATTATACTTTTTAAATTATTAAAAAATGTTGAGGGTTGATTTTTGTAAGAAATTCAGTTAGAAGGAAGCAAAATTTTTCACGTAGTGAACATAATGTTCTACTTGTTTTAAATTATTTAATACCCAAATTAATATTCTTCCATTTTAATTTCTGATGAAATAGAGTTGGTACACAGAAAAAGCAAAAGTCAATTTTTGCCCTGATTGTGGTATTGAAATTACCCGCAACGTGATTTCGACAGGGCAGTAAAATTTTAGCCGCAAACTGGATAATTTTTAATTTACCTCCTAGCGTTGGAGAAAAATCATCGTCAATCATCGTCTGCTTCAAACACGTGCTAGATGACAGATGGTGCATGTGCAGGGAAAATTGAGGTATGTAGGTAAGGGTGACGTCCTATGACTGCATTTTTCGTTGCGTTGCGTTGTGATCAAAGAGAAAGAGACAGAAGTCTTCTTCTCTCCCATTAAAATGTAACGCGAAGCTTCCCAAATCTGCATGGAACGCCGCCTCCGTCCTACAATACCCTGACATAGGTATACAAGTTAAAGAACACATTATCCATCCCTGATTACACAAGTACACATATAACACTTCTTGTTCAACTTCTTATTAACTATATAAATCAAGGTGTATGACACGTCATTATTTTCTTCTTGATGCCAGCTAAATTTTAACTCAAATGCACTCAAATGGTGGTAAATATTTGCTAGACAAATTTTTTCCTGCAACCACATTTTACCTTTGTTTCTTCTGTGTAAGTTTCAAAATACAGAATAAATTGCAATCCTTTAACTCGTTTGATCAGAAGATTAGAATAAATAATAAGGATTTTTATAGACAATTGTTAAATTATATTTTAGTCATTTATCTTTAGACCTCAACTATCAAAATTAACATCACAGAATAAAAGCCTGGGTAAAAATTTAAAAGGTAAAGGATAGAAGTTGCTAAGATATAGGTTAAAGTAAAAAGTGATGGATAAGAAATTTATCAAAATATTACTAGAAAATTATGTTCATTTCATGAACATTTTGCTTCCTCATACAGACATTATTTTTGCAAAAAGGAACCTTGAACAGTTTTTAAGAAGAAACTATTATTAAAAAATGGTAATTTTAAAATTTATAATATATTATAATTTGAATTTTATATGTCATAAATAGTTCAGAAGTAAACAATATTTCTATAAATTTCTGTTAAAATAAATATTTTATATAATGTCAGTCGATTTGCTTTATATTAATAACTATATTTTTAAGGAACTACCATAAAAAAATAATTTTATGAGTTATAGTAAGAAAAGAAATTTTAAATTACAAAAATAATCAAATATTGTCATTTACTCGATCAATTCTTGGTAAAATATGTACTTCATATAAATCAATTGATTCGTTTTTTAATACAGACAATTTTTTCAAGAGGAACTTCCATTAAGAAACCAAAATTTTAAAAGTTAATGTACATCACTATTTTAAATGTCAAAACTTATGGGAAATTATCAATCACTTGAACATTGAACTTGGTCAAACATGAACATTTTATAGGTCAATCGATTCGTTTTTTATTGTAGAAAATTTCTGTAAAAGGACCTGTTATTAAAACATTAAAATTTTAAAAGTTATATCACAGAATGTGATTTTAAATGTCAAAAATAATAGAAAATTGTAATTTACTTCATCAATTTTCGGT
>WNHD01003005.1:5395-23206 GCA_011057455.1 Ganaspis sp. Gsp50
ACATGTGCGAAATTCTCGGGCAGAAAATAGATTTTTTTTATGGTTTTTGATGTGGCTGGAACTTCTTTCAATTATTTATTTCGTTCTCACATATTTATTTCTTATTTCTTTTACTATTATTTGCGATTGGATTTTAATAAACAATAAGATAATAATAAACAATAAATTAATAATAAACAATAAATAAGAATGCGAATTTTTATTCGAAGGGCTTATTTTACCTCTGTGTTTTTTAACACCAACCCTTTTTTAAGAAAGGAAATAAAAATACAAAAAGTAAAATTAAGAATTTTTTGTTAGTAAAAATGTAGTATAGTACCTGATTGAAATTCACAACGTTAAAAAAAATTAATAGCTCTTCAAGTGGAATATTACAATTATTTATAAATAAATAATTTTCTTCTTTATAAATAATTAGTTATTTATTATAATTTTTTATTATTATAATTATTTATTGTAATTACTTATTGTAATTACTTATTGTAGTTATTTATTGTAGTTATTTATTGTAATTATTTATTGTAATTATTTATTGTAATTATTTATTGTAATTATTATTTCTTGTAATTATTTATTACAACTATTATTTATTATAATTATTTATGCTTATTTTATTTATACAATTCACGGGCTTACAAAATAAAAAATTATTATTATAATTATTATTTATTATGATGAAGTTGAAATAAAATAAAATAAAAAATAAAATATTATATTCATAATAAATAATATATTCATCATTTACAAATAAATAATTATTTTAAAAAAACTGAACTAAATCTTTTTTGTAATATTTGTCAAATACAACAAATTTCAAAAAATGAGACAAAAAAGAAAGAATGAATTGAGAAGTATTTTTAATTTAAATCGTTGATCGAAAACGTTGTGGACTTGGTATTTAACTTTTGTTTATTTAGTTAAATAACTTTTTAGAAGAAATTGTTTTGTTTATTTCGCATAGTTTTTTTTCGCATTGTTTATTTCACATTATAATAATTTTGTATTTTATTATCATTATTATCACATTATTATCATTATTATTACATTATTATCATTATTATTACTATTATTTTATTCATCATTATTTTTACATTCTTTTGTTTTTTCTTTTTTCAACATCTCCAGTTTTTCGAGGCTCTACTTACTTTCAAACTGGTTCTCTTGCTTCGTTGACATCTGAAATCTTGGAAAAATTACTATTCATTGAAAATTAAATAAATAAATAAATAAAAAATTGGAAAGTGAAAAAAAATAAAAACTATTTTGCGTAAAAATATATATTTTTGCTTTTAAAACCGATTGTTCAGTTTTAAATGAACAACTCTGAAAGTCAAAATTCTTCATCATATTTCTTTATGACATTTATTTTAATTAATCCAGTTTCATTGAATATGAAAAATTAATAAAACAAAAGAATTCTTTTCTTGAAAATCATGTGTTTGCATCATTGTTGGAATCATTTTATTTATTTATAATTTTTTTAAAGAATAATTTCTACAAAAAAATGATTTTCTATAGATTCCATTTTTCTTTTCGAATAATTTTTCAAGGAAAATTATTTTTAAAGATTTTATTTTTCTTTTCGAATAATTTTGCAAAGAAAGCGATTTTTAAAGATTTCATTTTGTCAAAGAAAATTATTTGCATACCAAAAAAGATCATCTTTATTCTTTATTCTTTATTCCATTCCAATCTTGGCGAAAAAAATAATTTTCGTGTAGAAAATACTCTTTTCTTGTAAAAAATACTCTTTTTTGTAAAAATACTCATTTTTTTGTAAAAAATACTCTTTTCTTGTAGAAAATACACTTTTCACGCAGAAAATACTTTCTTCTTGTAAAAAATACTATTTTCTTGCAAAAAGTACTTCTTTCTTCAAAAAATTACTCTTTTCTTGTAGAAAATACTTTTTTTCTCAAAGAAAATGTATTTTTTGCTAAAAAAAAGAAGAATGTCATTAAAAAATAAAATAAAATAAACATCCTTCACAACAAAAAATATGAATTTAAAAACAAAATCTCACCCATTTTCTTCCAGCAAAAATTTTTTGCAAACTTCTTCCATTAAAAAATACCTCTCCAATGATTATTTTATTGTTCCTTTATAAAAAAAAAATAAACAAATTAACAATAAACAACAAGAAGGAAGAGGAACACATCCACAGAAAATAAACGAGAAGTGGCCCTAGTATCGTTAAAGTTTCAATTCTTTAAAAACAATTTCGAATTCTCTCACATAAAAAAGTTTAATTTCTAAAAACTTAATTATCTGAAATGTAATTAAATTTAAACACCTTTTTTAAAAAAAACTAGTTTAAAATTTCTGGAAATATCGTAAAAAAATCTCTAGAAATATTTAAATTTCTATAATTTCCAGAAATATTGTCAAAATAATTTCCAGAAATACAGTTTAAAAATGTAATTTCATGAAATGGAAAAAATTATTATTATCGCTTTAAAAGTTATTTTTCCAGAAAGATAAAAAATGGGAATTTGTAAAAATATCGCATATCAAAAATTGAACAATGACGCTACTCTGGCCAGCCTGTAAAAGTTTTATTTCATTCGAGTTATCAAGTTTATTGAAATTCAAATATCGCCTCAGTGAAAAGTATTAATTTCCATTCGTTTACATCGATCTTAATAATAATGCGCATCAGCTTATTTTTTTCGATTTAAAAATTGTTTTTTATATATAATATATATAATATATATTTACTTTTTCATTCTCTCTCTCTCTCTCTTTCTCTCTCTCTTTCTCTTTCTCTCTTTTTCTCTCTCTCCCTCTCTCCTTCTCTCTTACAATTAGACCTTCCACAAAGAAAACTATTACAGTGGCAACTACAATAGTTTACAAATTTTTCTTTCTCAAAAACATTTATTTTATTTCTCCAATAATTGCTTGTTTCAATAATTATTATTTACTTTAATTTTCATTCTAGAAAAAACTACATCGTATTTTCTTTTCAATTTCATTTCTTTTGTTCTTTTCAATTCAACATTCTGTTAATTTCCTTCAATTTTTTCCATTCTAAATTTTTTCATTCTAATTTTCTATTTTGCACGTTAATTTTCTTTTTTGCACGTTAATTTTATTTTTTATAAATTAATTTCCTTCTTTGTACGTTAATTTTATTTTTTACAAATTAGTTTCCTTCTTTGTACGTTAATTTTATTTTTTACAAATTAGTTTCCTTCTTTGTACGTTAATTTTATTTTGTCTACAAATTAATTTCCTTCTTTGTACGTTAATTTTTTTGTTTGCACTTCAATTCTTTTTGAATTTTTACAAATCCTGTTTAAGCTTTTCATCAAATTAATTTTCTCTCAATTTTTTTCACTCTAAAATAATTTCTTTACTAAAATAATAAAATCGTCAACTATTGACTGAAAAACAAAATAGTTCTAGATTCAGAAAATTTTAATTTCGCAACGGGAAACCAGTACAATTGCCACCACAAAGTTGTACAATTTTTAAGGTCCATTTTACAAACACAATAATCGAATCAGCCCAGAGAAAAATTTATATTCACTAATTGCGATCGTATTTTCACATCGATTACGAAAGCTAGAAAAAATTATTAATAATGCGCATCTTAAGATATTTTATTCCTTCTATTTTTTTTTCAAATACGAATGGAGTCATAAAAAAACTTTATAATAGAAAAACCAGTTAAAAACTTAGAAACACAATATTTTTTTTTGTTTTTTTTTGTTTAAAGAAAAAAATTCAACTAATTCCTTGAACGCTAACGCGATTACATTCCATTATTTTTTTTTCATATATATATAATATATTTATATATATAATAAGCTTGTTTTTTTCTATAGCCAAAATTTGGCAAATTTTAGGAAACATTTTTTCCTTTTTTTTTTAAGGTGCGATCAGAGAGAAGTTGAAAGTCCAGTTTCTCTTCTCTCATTAACGCTTGATTAATCAATTAACGAACATTGATTATGCAGAGATTATCAATGGCATTATTCTCTAGTTACCAGCACTACGAGAATTATCTTTTAAAAAAAAAGACAAAAAAGGACAAAAAAAATTCGTCCAAAATCCAATTTTCCCATCGATTGTTATTAGAATTTAATTGATAAAAATCGACAATTTTTTTAATTGAAATTGATTCACCTAGTCGATTGTGAATTTATTGTAAACTTTCGAATTATAATTATAGAATAATAATTACGGAATAATTATAGAATAATAATTACGGAATAATTATAGAAAGATAATTATAGGATAATAATTACGGAATAATTATAGAACAATAATTATAGAATAATAATTACAGAATAATATAGAATAACAATTGTAGAATAATAATTATATTATAATAATTATTATCATAATAATCAAACAATGGAAATGTTTGTTGTAAAAAAAATCAGATCGATTGGATTCTCGTAGCGCTGGTAAAAAAAATTACCTTATCAATTATTCCCAATGTGGAATAATATAATAATAATAATAATAAAATTGGTTGCTTCACACTCGATCTCTCGCTCTTATAACACTCGTACTAATAAACTCACTCACGTGAGACAAGCTTGCGAAAAATTCGTGCTAATTAATTCACAGATTTGTCGAAAATCTTTATTGCTATTTTTTTTTTCTTTTTTCGAAAATCTAGAAAAATCTCTCACAACGCCAGCACACCTATTTTCTTTTAATTGTCGATTAATTTAAACCATTGAATTATTTTTTACTGAAAATTGAAGCGAAAAATTCGAAAATTCATTAAAGATTCAATTATTTTAATTGAAACTAGAAATATTCTTTTGCTTCAATTTAATTCAAACAAATATTCGTTTCCATTTCAATCTAACTGAAACAAATATTCGTATTTATTGCAATTTCATTGAAATTTTGATTTCAATTTTATTCAAATTTTGAATTCAATTTTATTCAAATTTCTATTTCAATTTATTGAGACAAATATTTTAATTATTTGGATTTAATTGAAACAATATTCATTTTTATTTCAATTTAATTGACACAATAAATATTTATTTTCGGTTCAATTATTTTATTTTGTTTCTATTTTGTACACTAACAATATTTTTTTAAGTACTTCACTTTCCAATGTCTTTTTTGTATTTTTTTATTTACTTCACACCTTTTGTACTTTTTAAATTTTCAATTACTTCCTTGTATTTTTAAAAATTTAATTTTCAATTACACTCTCGTAATTTAAAAAATTAATTTCCAACTACATTTTATTAATTTATTATTTTTCAATTTTAAACCCATTTTCAATTATCTCGTATTTTTTTTCATAGAAAAGCTTCTAGTTTTTTTCGTAACGACACAAAAATAATTGCAATTCAAATTAATCGACAATTAAGACGTGATTATACAATCATTTTGATGAAAAAAATGAAATTTATCAAAATATTTAACAGTTAAAGTAAAGGACAATTTTTCGGTGAATGAAATGATAAAAATGACAATTGATTATTAAATGGGGGGTAAAGAAAAAAGAAAAGTTGGTGCTTTCAAGCGTTGACGAGGTCACCGTTTTCGCAACGAGGATAATTACTTTCCAGTGATAAATATATCATTAGTACTTAACCATAGAATATATAATATATCGTTATGCCGTACGCCTCGTTTATAAAGATTGCTAATTTTCTATTATGCGTAAAGTTGACTCTCTTTATTTTACATTTTTGTATAAATAAACAAATAAATGCGCATTTATTTATTTATTTATTAGCCCCAAAAGAGGCAGGGGAACTTTTTATCTTGCTCCTCTTTTTCTCGCTCTTCTTTATTTTAAAAATAATAATTATTTATTTATAGTCATAATTCCTCTCATCCCGAAAGAAAAAAAAACATTTCTTCAAAATTCCACGAGAAATTTCACCCAAAGTCACTTAGTCTTCTTTTTTTTTTTTATTATTATGCTTTTAATTGATTAATTAAAAATTAATTAAGTACATTAATGCAATTCTATATTAATAGATTTAATTAATTGCGTACTTCAAGTACATTTTATTAATTGCATACTGCAAGTCCATTTTATTAATTGTATACAAATACAATTTTTAATAATTGTATACAAATACAATTTTTAATAATTGTATACAAAAACAATTTTTTATAATTGTATACAAATACAATTTTTAATAATTGTATGCAAATAAATTTTAATAATTGCATACAAATACATTTTATTAAATGTATGCAAAAACATTTTATTAATCGAATACAATTCAATTTGTATACAAATTAATTACACATCAATACACTTAATTAATTAAAAACTAACAAATTAAACTATCAACATTTTGCAATTGAATTAAATTCAATTTAATTTCATAATTCGTAATTAATAGTAGAAATGATTCTAGTTATTTACAAAATCGGGACGAGGGACGTAAGAATAAACGGAAAATTTTGAATACATTTTTCAAAATTTGAAAGTTTGTGTTTCTTTTTTTTCTTCTTCTATCTTTTTTTTCTATTAAACACTCCCACGTATTCTTACGTCAATGATAACAAAATCCAGAAAAAAATGAAAAAAAACACGTATCTCTGACACTCGTATGTTCAAAGTTTTAATTTTTGAAATTTTTGTGAAATCCTATTAAAAACAGTGTTTTCTACAACAAAATCCTCAAATCCAGGAAATAAATTCGTTTAATCAATTTCACATTATCAAATGATTCTGCGATAATTTTTAAATTAATTAGGAAACTTTTGAAACGATTGTGGTCTGTTTTCTTGACCCTTTATATCTGAAATTGAAACTATTGAAACAAGTCTGAAACAATTTTGTAGAAATTTGATTTTCAAATGCTTTTATTAAAAAAATATTTCTGACAATTGATAATTATTTAAATAATTTTTTTAATCGATTTCCATATTTTTAGGCAAATTCTAATCATTTTCAATTTTTTTGAACAATTTTCAATTCTTTTGAACAATTTTCAATTCTTATAAACAATGTACAATTATTTTGAAGAATTTTCAATTCTTTTAAACAACTTTCAATTTTTTTAAACAATTTTCCATTGGTTTAAACTATTTTCAATTCTTCTAAACAATTTATAACGATTTTACAAAATTCAAAATCTTTTTAAACATTTTTAAATTATTTCAATATTTTGCAATTTTTTTTATATAATTTGCAATCCTTTTACAAAATTTTCCATATTTTTAGACAATTTTCAGTTCTTATAAACATTTCTCAATTATTTTAAATAATTTTGAATTGTTTTTCAATTGTTTTACACAATTTTCAATTCTTTTACAAAATTTTCATTTATATTTTCCATTTCAAACTGTTTCTGACAAATTGCAATAGTTTCTGATCATTTTAATAGTTTTAGACCATTTTTTTTACAGATTCCGACTATTTTTCTAGTTTTTGAACATTTTTCCTATAGTTGCACTATTTTTATAGTTTCTAAACAATTGTGTCTCAAAGTTTGACTATTCTTAAAAATGTCTAACTACTTTTTATAGTTTTTGAATAGCTTTTAATAATTTAAATGCTGTTTATTGTTTCTGACAATTTGTTGCTGTTTCCGATAATATTTTGAATCATTTCTTTTTATTTTCATTCAATTCTAACGATTTCTAACCAATCCACCAAAATTCGATCCCAATCTGTAAGTATCAATCGCTTCCGTCATTTGACAATAATTCCTTTCATTTTTAATTAATTTAGACTGTTTTAAACCGATTCTGCAAATTCCCAATTGATTCGTAAATTTTCTAATTTATTTGGACAATTTCCAATTGACTCGGACAATTTTCAGTTGATTCATAAAAATTTCAATTTATTTGCACAATTTCTATTCGATTCGGACAATTTTCAATTTATTCGGACAATTTCCAATTGACTCAGACAATTTCTAATTGATTTGTAAGAATTGAAATTTATTTGTACAATTTCTAAATTATGCGGCCAATTTTCAATTTATTCGGACAATTTTCAATTGATTCGGGCAATTTCCTATTGAATCGGAAAGTCGAGAATTGAAAAATTGTAATTTCAGACATGTAATGAACAATGAAAATTAAGTGCGAGAGAGAAATGAAAGTCGAGTACATTGTTTTCTGTACGTCGTTGAATCATTTGCCTACAAGTATTCCTAAGTTTTTATTTTTGCTTTTATTTTTATTCTTGAATAATCGACACAATTTATGAAATATTTCAAGTGCTCGTTAGAATTTCGTATTTAAGTGATAACGCGCGATATCCCAGGCTGTTGTAAAGTCGCGTGAGAAGCCAAAACATATGAAGGCATTATTTATATATAGGTACGTGAAAATCAAGCCTGGGATTCGAGTCTGAGCACTTTTTTCGTTTTCTTTTTTTTTTGTTTGCGAATGTTGTCGTGAAAACGAGCTATTTTTTTTCCTCTTATCAAAAAGTTATTACACTAGTAGTTAAGCCAACAAATGGAGCAAAACCTGAATGTTTTTTTTCTTTTGTAGCATTCGAAGAAGGAAAATATATTCTTTTTCATTGAAAAATGAAACATTTTGCAAAACTGAATTTGTTAAATATTTCGTCAATTCAAGTTTTTTGTTCTTTAATGAAATTGAAGTGTTTGAGTAAATTGAAATCATCGATAGAAGTTACAATTTTGGTTTAGACTGAAATCGAAATATTCAATTAATTTGCAATTCAATTGTTAATTTTCAATTAAATCGTAAATTGCAATTCGTGAATTTTCAACTGCATTGATTAATTTTCTATTCAATTTTCAATTATCTTGTACATAAATCTATTATGTATTGTAAATTTTCATTTTTTTATTGTAAATTTTCAATTACATCGATGTTGAAAATAAATTTTGTTTTGAGTCAGAAACTTCAATTTCATTAAAAAAAACGTTCAATTTTAATAGACTTTCGATTCGTTCCAAAAAATAAGGAAGTAAACTTTGGGAGGATTTGTTTTTTAAACCCTTGGATAAATTAAATTTGAAACTGAAAACGAACAGGAACAAGAATAAAGAAACAAATTGGCACCGGGCCAAAAAACAATAAATCAGATATAGCCCCTAGAAAAATAGAATATAATAGTAATAATAATAATATTAATAATAATAATAATAATAATAATAATAAATAATAATTGTAACTGTAATATGTAATCTAAATTAATTTTTATTCGAATGATACCAAATAAAGACGGATTTCATTCGATTTCAATTCAGAGAAATTTCATTCCAAAACGGAATCCAAATTATTTCTCTTCCAAAAAAAATTCCAAAACAATCTGGATAATTCGAATGAAATCTAGACAACTTGTGAAATTTAAATTCTTAAGTAATCTAGATCAAATTAAAGATGTTTATATAGTCTAGGTAATTAAAAAAAATCTAGATGATTCAAATTAATGAAAAATGCGGTACAACTTGATTCGAACAAAATCTAGGTCAATTAAATAGAATCTAGACTATTTGGAATATAGATTACAGGCCATTTGAATACAGATCATTTGAATGCAGATCATTTGAATATAGGTGATTTTAATAGAATCTAGATCGTTTGAATATACTCTAGATTATTTGGATATAGTCTAGAACTGCTGGAATATTATCTATATCAATTTAAATATAATCTAGATCAGTTTGAAAAAAATAGATCGATTTAAATATAATATAGATTGTTTTGAATATAATTTTGATTATTTTGAATATAATCTCGATAATTTTGAATATAATCTAGATGTTTTTCTAGATGATCTGCAAAATGTGGATTTTATTTTAAAACAGAATCCAGACCTTTTGAATTAAATCTTACTCTTCTAGATACAATCTTGATAATTGTTATATAATCTTTATAATTGATATATAATCTTAATAATTGATATATAATCTTAATAATTAATATATAATCTAGATTATTAATCCATAATCTAGATCGTTCAAATAGAATCAAAATTCAGAAGTAGAATCTGCACATTTGAATAGAATTTGGACTATTCAAGCTAGATCATTGAAAAATAAACCTAGATCAAAGAATTTCGAAATATAATCATAATTTTTTTAATTGACATAAATCATAGATCTTTCGAGGAAACCCAGTAAAGTCTAAATTATTCAAAACAGAATCCAGATCAATCACAAATAATCTAGATCATTCTAATAATAAAGTCCAGATTAATTTCATGTCAAAATTAAAAAAAATTAGATCTTTCAAACGGGATCTGTATCATTCAAATGTTATTCAGATTATTCAACATGAATTTCGATCATTCAAACAGAAACTAGATAATTCAAAATAAATCTAGATTACCAAAAAATCTAGATTACCAAAAAATCTAGATTACTCAAAACGAATCTAGATGATTCAAAAGAAGATTGTTCAAAATAAATCTACATTTTGCAAAATAAATCTACATTTTGCAAAATAAATCTCGATAATTCAAAATACATCGAGATAATTCGAAACAAATCTGGATTTTTCAAAACAAATCGAGATTATTCAAAACGAGTCTAAATTGCTCAAAAAATCTAGATTGTTCAAAAAATATAAATTATTAAATAAAATCTAGACATCTCAAAACAACTCTAGATTATTCATAACAAATCTATAATATTCAACAGAAATCGAGCTCATTCAAAACAAATCGAGATTACTGAAAAGAAATTTAGATTATTCAAAATAAATCTATATTTTTTAAAAATAAATCGACATTTTTTAAAATAAATCTACATTTTTCAAAATAAATGTACAGTTTTCAAAATAAATCTATAGCTTTCAAAATAAATCTACAATTTTCAAAATAAATCTACAATTTTCAAAATAAATCTCGGATAATTCAAAATACATGGAGATAATTCAAAAGAAATTTCTATTACTCAAATAGAATCTAGACCGTTGCAAACAAGTCCACAGAAACTACATTATTTAAAGAAAATTCGGATTATTCAAAACGAATCAAAATTTTTCCAAGAGAATCTACACCATTCAAAAAGAATCCAGATTATTGGTCCAGTTCCCTTAAGAATCCAAATGCCTCAAGATTCCCGATCCTCAAAGAATCCAGAACTCTCAAGTTTCTCTTCAAGATTTCAAAAACGCCAATAATCAAGATTCTTTGAGAATCCAAATCCGAGATTTCAAAAACCCCCAAGGATCAAGATCCACTGAAAACCCAAATCCTACACGAGTCCAAGTCCTCCGTGTCCAGATCATTGAAAAAGAATCCAAATAATCCAGAATCCAATCAATTAAGCCTCAAATTAATAAACATAAACATGAAACAATAGCCCACTTTTCCCCCCGAAAAAAATCATTCCTTTCAGTCTTGGCTTATCGTTAAAAACAAAAAACAAAAAAAGGCAACAAAACTCAGTGCTTCAATGAAGCGATAAAACGAAAAATTCTTCAACTATCTAAATTTCCTTAGTTTTGCGTCGTGTTTTTCGTTACTCTCTAAAGCCAGAAAAATATACAAATTTCGCAGGCCTTCTTCTTTCTTTCTTTCTTTTCTGCTCATTCTTTTTTCTCTATTGTTGTCCAAGCTTTCCACATTCCAGTTTAGAATCGCCGATAAGAGGTAAAACCGAGAAACGGAAACGGAAATCTCGAGGCCTGCGCTTGTGTTGTCTGTTGTGAGTGATTGGGTGAGGTTGAGGGTGGTCTCTGAAGGAGAGGCGAGCTCGGCCGTTGTAGGAGCGGTGAACTCGATCGTTGTAGGAACGGAGAATTTGGTTGTTGCTGATTTTGCAATGACGAGAGTGACGTTGGGCCGTGATGTGAGTGATGATGGTGTAAATTGGGTCGATGATGTGGAAAGGAGAGAGCGTGGTGACAAGGCGGCGAGGATTGTAAATTCTGTACATTGGTTACGCTTAGGTTGGCGGATGCGTTGGAACCGGGGATATTGAGGCTGTTGGTAGGTACACCGGGGATCGTGAGACTGCCTGGGATTCGCAGGGTGCTAGATGGAAGGGAAAGAGTGCCTGGCGTGAGGTAGTGTAGGTTGAAAGACGGGCGGGGGGGCTAGTAAAGCCTCATACCTTCTTCAAAGTTGACAATCAGAGGATCCACTGCCGGACTTCCAATGAAACTGCCTGCTTCACTGCTTCCACGACCCTGATCCGACTCGGTGCTACTCGCGTCGAATTTTGATTCTTCTAAAACAAAACAACTCAAATTAGTCACGCTACAATAAGCCTTTATTAATATCTATTGTCAAATGCTGTCAAATTTTCTTTTTATGTTAAAATAAATTGTATTTTGTACAAATTTTATTTTTTATCGACAAATTCTATTTTGTATTGACAAATTCTATTTTGTTTTGACAAATTCTATTTTGTATTGACAAATTCTATTATTTATTAACAAATTCTATTTTGTATAAACAAATTCCATTTTGTATTAACAAATACTATTATGTGTAACAATTTCTATTTAACTAAACTTTTAACTAAAAGGTTTCAACAAATTTTTCTTCACAAAATTTTATGCGTTTTCCACAATTTCCGTGAGAAAAATAGAAAAATTTCCTTGGTTTTTTTTAATATAATTTTTAATTGAAAAATGAATGTTTCAATATTTTGTAAGAATTTAAATTACTTTTGAAATAATGCAAGCTTTGTAAAAATAATTTTCTGTAGAATTTAAATTACTCAAGATCATTATTTTCAATTTCAAAACCATTCTAAGTATTTTGAAGTGTTTTTATATATTTTGAAGAATTTTAAAATATTTTGAAGTTTATTCTTCATTTAATACTTAAAATACTAATATTTTTTAAAACTTCAAACTATTTTGAAGTCTTTTAAAGTAAAAAAAAAAGGAATTGCAAGTATTTTGAAGTAAATTTAGGTATATTTAAATATTATGGAATATTTTTAAGTACTTTTTAACCTTTTTTAGTATTTTAATAGATTTTGAAGTTTCGGGAAGTAATTGTAAATATTTTAAAGCATTTTTAAATATTTTGAAGTAGTCTGAAGTATTTTAAAGTCGTTTTAAGTATTTTTGAATATTTTTTTTAGTAATTTTAAGTATTTCAAAGTATTCTGAAGTATTTAAAAGTAGTTTTAAGTATTATGGAATATTTTAAAGACATTTGAAGTAATTTTAAGTATTAAAGACATTTTTTGAAGTAGTCTGAAGTAATTTTCAATATTTTGAAATCAATTAAAATATTCTAAATAACTTTTAAGTATTTTCAAATACCTCCCAATACTTCAAAATATTTAAAAATACTTAAAATGTCTTTAAAATATTCCAAAATACTAAAAACAAATTTAAAATACTTCAGACTGCTTCAAAATTGTTAAATATACTAAAAATAACTTCAAAGTATTTCCAAATACTTCCCAATACTTCAAAATATTTAAATATACTAAAAATGACTTTAAACTATTTCCAAATACTTCCCAATACTTCAAAATATTTAAAAGTATTTTTGGAAGTTTTTGGAAATAGTTTAAAGTTATTCTTAGAATATTTAAAATCTTTGAAATATTTTTAAGTGATTTTAAATACTTTGAAATCTATTAAAGTATTTTAAAGTAATTTCAAGCACATTTACATATTCTTAATTTACATATTCTTAAATATTAAAGTATTTCAGAGTAATTTTAAGCACATTTACATATTTTAAAATAGTATTTAGGAATAGTTTGAAGTTATTTTTTGTATATTTACATATTTTAAAACATTTTGAATTCTTTAAAAATATTTTCAAGTATTTTAAAATATCTTGAAGTATGGAGAAGTATTAGGAAATATTTCGAAGTATTTTTACGTAGTCTGAAGTATTTCAGGGTAGTTTTAAATATTTTGGAATATTTTATAGGCATCTTAAGTATTTTAAAACATTTTGAAGTATTGGGAAGTAATAGGAAATATTTTTAAGTAATTTTAAATATTTTAAATTAATTTGAAGTAATCTGAAGTATTTTAAAGTAATTTTAAGTATACTTAAATAATTTTCAGTATATTTAAATATTTTTAAGTGTTTTTAAATATTTTGAAGTATTGGAATAAGTATTTGGAAATATTTAAAAGTCATTTTGAGTATTTTAAAAAAATTTTAAATACTTTGAAGTAGTCTTAAGTATTTTAAAGTAGTTTTAAGTCCATTGAAGTATTTTCTTGAGAGATTTTAAGTATTTTTAAATATTTTGAAACAGTCTAAAATATTTTCAAGTATTTTCAAGTATTTTTAAGTATTTGGAGATATTTTAAAGTAATTTTAAGTATTTTTAAATATTTTGAAGAATTTTTAAGTATTTTGAAGTAGTTTAAAGTATTTTGAAGAATACAAGAATTATATGATAGTTTCATTCGAAAATTACAGCAGAATTATCCCCGCATAAACTTCATAAAAGTTATTTATTTATTTATTTATATACACCATACGGGTGTATATAATTACAATACCATTACAAAAAAAAAATTAAAAAAAGTAAAAAACAAGTTATATTAATATTGTTATATATAAGTTAAGATTTATTACCTTTTATCAACTATAATGAATAAAAATTATCCTTTATTTATTAAATAAATAAAAAATAAATAAAACAAATTAAATTTTTTAATTACACAAAATAATAAATTCGAATTTAGTGGAATTCGACAAGACTTTTTCTTTAATAAAATACCTTCTCATTATTGGTGGGAATGTAAAAAAGAAAAATTCTAATTACCTTGACGATTAGACCATTCTTGATTAGCCGGTTTCGTCGAAATTGTTTCTGACGTCTTCACCTGGCTAACTGGAGTGTTCTGCGTGGGTTTTGGATTCCTGTGCAGGAAAGGACAATACGGCTTCATACAACCACTTGGTTGGCCTTCCCAATAACAAGGAATCGATTTGCGATTTTTCTGCAAATGTACATTTTTTATTATTCCCTATTTTTTCGAATAAATCGAAATTAACATACAAATATACTTTTTAAAAATGAAACAATAAATGTAACTCCGAAGATAGGGACTTTAAAGCCAAAAATTGTAGGTTATGTTTGATAGACATTTATACATTAATGAACATTTATATTTATAAAAAGTTAATTAATTAATAAATGATTACATTAATAAACGCTTATATTAACAAACGGGGTTTAGTTCGTGTGAGGGTTCGCTTTACCTGAGGCGTTAGGCTCAACCCTCATTAGTGCCCCATTAAGAAGGCCCTATTGTTTACTGGGGTTCGCTGGAGCTCGCTCGAGGACCCCTGTGAAGCATCTAAAGTTAGAACACCATTTTTTATTGTTTGACAATATTTGAACTCAGCTTCAAATAATTTGAAAAGGTTGTATTCATCATTTTATATTTATATTATATTATATTATATTTTTAATATGTTTCATCACCCCAGTAAACAATAGGGCCTTCTTAAGGGGGCACTAATGAGGGTTGAGCCTGACGTCTCAGGTAAAGCAAACCCTCACACGAACTAAACCCGAATTATGATGCAAAATAATTTTAAAAAAATAAAAGCAAATAAAAAATCACTCAGATTGAACTGAAAATTTTAGCAATTTGCACCATAATTAATCGATTCTCTTCATTTCGTAAAATTATTTACCTTCAGCTCCATGTGTCGAAAATTGCAGTGCTCATTGAGACAACTTCCTTGTTGCCAATAAGAGCAAACGGTCTCGCAACCAAGAGCCGATGGTTCATGTCTAAATGCACAATTATCTCCCTGAAAAATTAGTCTCAATTAGCAAATAATTATTTTCACTATCATTTATAAATTATACATTAAAATTACAAACTCGATACAAAATTAAATGTACAAATCTCAATCTACATACAACATAAATCCTGATAATGAATTGCAAATAAAATAAGTAAAATCAATTTGTAAAAACTGAATCGCAGTGCATAAACAACTTTTACTGCAATTCGGAGGCAGAAAAAAATTCTCCGCCAACCTTGTCACATGGCATAAAAATGCGGAAAAAAACTTAAAAACCATCACATAATCACAATTTACTGAACCCTCGCCCAATTTTGTTGAGAAACATAATAATTGTGATGAAAAAAGTGACGAATTTTCAGCAAAAAAGAAGGAAAATCAACATGGCGGACATAACCTCAAAATCTCACAACTCACACGCTAACACATGGTGAGTTAGAATGCAAACTATTGTCGCGGATGGCACTTTTTTATCAATTATTTCATGTTCTGCAGTATTTTGAGAAGCAAACTTTCTTACCTTGGAACACTTGGAGTAATAATAAAAGTAGCAGTCCGTGTTCTTTTGGTTTTGCTCCATTTGTAAAAACTTATAAAACGACGAGTGGTCGTGTTCCTTACTGAAAAAATAGCAGGATTTTAAATATGAAATTGATAAATAAAAGAAGCTGAATTAACACACTTATTGTAAATAACGAGAAAGTAAATAAATGTTGCAAGAAAAGGGCACAAATGTTACCATTTAGTACGAAACATTATGTGGAGATTTAAGTGTTTGAATTTTTAGAGTTTCTTCGACTTGGATCGAAATACTACTGAGGGACAATCTGGGCTTGGAATTGTTTTCATTTGCAAGGTCATTTTTTTCTAACTACTAGGAAATTGTCAAAATATACTTACGTGTACCTTCGAGCAGTTTTTTTTTGCTTTAGTATCTTACGTACACAAATGGAACTTTACATACAAACATTCAATACAGGAAGACCACACAAAGACGCCTGCTACCGACAGGAAGTTGCACGAAAATGACCGAGAAACTCCCGGAAATGCACGATCTCGGACGGCACGAAGTACGTCACACGTGACCAATCGCAATTTGGCGCCAAATTTGAAAGTTGAAACAAATTTAAAATCGAATTAAAATATAAAAAAGAAAAAAAAGGAAAAAAAGAAGAAAAAAGAAATGAGAAAGAAAAAAAAGAAAGATAAAAAGAATAATTGAATAAAAATATTAGAAAATTAAAAAATAAATATTAAAAAGGTTGAGATTTTTTTTTACGAATTCTAAAGTAGTCGATAGTAAAATAGTAATTTATTATTATTACAACACATATATACATTATTAAAAACAATTCAATAACGACTTAACGTCATTAAAATTACAAATTAAAAACAATTCAAAAATAATATCTAGAATTTGTTGACTCATAACCTATTTTTTTGAAATTGAAAATATTTCTTTTTTTTAAGGAAATACTTTCATACCTTAGGAACGTAAGAAATTGAAATAAACTTCATTTTTTTGGGTGCTTTTAGAACCAAATAAAAATATAAAAAGATATTTTTTAAATTATTTAAATAATAAAATTTTTGCGACAGGGCCGAATGAAATAAAAGCGGCGCCCGACGCAAACCGAAATTTAAACTTTTTTTAAAATTAATTTTAATTAAATTTAAACTTTTTTTAAAATTAATTTTAATTAGCAAATTGAAAATTTCTTATTTACATTGATAATTCATTTATTTTACACGTGTAGTAATAAATACAATAAAAAAAATTCAATAAAACCATTTTTTTGCTCTTTTTACACAGTTTAAAAAAGCTTGTAGAATTGGATTTTTCAATCAATTTTAATTTTGTACGAAAATAATTTTTTCCCAAAGACATGAAAATATTTCTTAAAATTTTGATTTACCAACTTTTACAATTGATCAACATTTCTATGAATATTTTTATTATTTGTTTAAAATATGATATATATATTCGTAAAATGGAAATTCGTCTGTTAAATGAAGCAAATCGAACTTATACCTCCATCAGGCACTTAAATATTGAATAATAATTAAAAAATTCCGATAAATTGATAATTTTGGAATAATACTAATCGAACAATATATCTATTATTAATGTTAAACTACAATTGTGCTCGAAAATGTACAATTCGCAAATTATG
>WNHD01003006.1:0-19944 GCA_011057455.1 Ganaspis sp. Gsp50
TTGTAATTTTAGACAACAGAGCTTGCGACCCGAACACGGAATTCAGCTGCAAGAATGGCAAGTGTATTCCGAAATTGTGGATGTGTGATTTTGACAACGATTGCGGAGATGATAGTGACGAGCCTGCTTTTATGTGCCGACAAAGAAATTGTACGACAGGATGGCAACGTTGTCCAGGTCAAGCAAATTATCGATGCATTCCTAAATGGCTGTTCTGTGATGGCAAAGACGACTGTCGAGATAATTCGGATGAAAAGCCAGAGAGTTGTCCCGTGTGTGATAACAACACAGATTTCAAATGCGCAAACAACAGATGCGTTCCAAAACAATGGTTGTGTGATTTTGCTGATGATTGTGGAGACGGCAGTGACGAGGCTGAAGCAATCTGCAAAGACAAATATCGCCAATGCTCGGAATCGGAATTCCAGTGCAAAAATGGAAAGTGTATCGCCTCTAGATGGAGATGTGATCACGAAGACGATTGCGGAGACTCTAGCGACGAACGGGAATGTCAGAATTTCAAGTGCAAGGTACTTTGAGTTGCGTTTTATAAAATTTTATATTTTATTGTAATGTAAAATTAAGAATTTATCACTTGGTCGTTATTTCGTCTTTTTCCTATTTTTTTTAACCGGAGTGATCGATATTTTACGTAATATATATTTTATTATATTATATTTTATCATATTATATTTTATGATATTGTATTTTATTATATTATATTTTATTATATTATATTTTATTTTATCACATTTTATATTTTATAATATTATATTCGCATTTTCTATCGTTCGTTATATCGTTCTAGTATTCTACAGATCTAAAATAGATTACTAATTTATTGACAAATTTATTAATTTATTGTACAAACTTATCGTTAATTAATTCTTCTATTGTTAATTTATTAACACCACTTTATCATTTTCAGAATGACACTTACCAGTGCAACAGCGGTCATTGTATCGCAGCTTACTTACGTTGTGACGGTGCAAGAGATTGTCTAGATTCCAGCGATGAAATAGGATGCCCTGCAAGATATCCTGGAGGCAGATATTGTCCGCAGACTCATTTCCAATGTGAAAATAATCTTTGCGTTTCTCTCACTGACAGGTGTGACGGAAGTGACGACTGTGGTGACGGTTCAGATGAAAGCCCCGCCATGTGTGGTAAGACACATTAATTCTTTATTTAATAAAGTAGAACTATCGAATATAGAACTATATTATTAATTCTTTATCTTGAAATTAAAAATTTGTTATTTTATTTATTTTATAATCTTAAAGTTTCCTTTCTTATTATTTAATATCTTTCATTTTTTTACTTTACTTTTTTAATTTCCCTTTTTTTACTTTACTTTTTTACTTTCCCTTTTTTTACTTTACTTTTTTACTTTCCCTTTTTTTTTTACTTTTTTAGCTTTGTTTTACTTTTGTTATTTTATAAGAACGATTTATCATTCCTCTCTTTATTTTCAGCAAACTTCCCTTGCGATCCTTACCGAAGATTCCAGTGCGCAAATCACAAATGTATACCCAAGTATCAGCTTTGCGATGGCATTGACAATTGCGGAGATGGTTCAGATGAAAACAACATGACCATGTGTGCAGTCAGAATTCGAACATGTGATCCAATTTCTGAGTATCAGTGTGCTAATAAGAAATGTATCGATAGGATGAAAGTTTGCGATCATACTGATGATTGTGGAGACTTGTCTGATGAATTAGGATGTCGTAAGTTCCCCTTTTGGAATTAATTAAAATTGAATTGAAATTGGATTGAAATTGAATTGAAATTGAATTTAAATTTGTATTGTTATTTGATTTATGTTTTTATATTAAATTGGATGTAAGTCTTTTAGTTTGGCTTTAGTTTTTAACTTCCGTATTAATTTACCTTTTGTTCCTCTTTTTTTAGATCTAAATAAATACTGCACGGATCACGACAGAGGCGGTTGCTCTCACTATTGTCAAAACATCACTGATAATCGGTACATTTGTGCCTGTTATCCAGGATACATTATTTCGAAAAAGAATAACAAGCATTGTGAGGACATAAACGAGTGTGCGGAAGGTACACACCACTGCTCACAATTATGTACAAATCTCAATGGAACTCACGCCTGCTCGTGTCGTCAAGGATTCAAACTTTCTGATAATATCAGCGGCGTCTGCCGAGCAGAGGAAGTCAATGCTTTAGTGATTTACGCAAATGGAGCCGAAATTCGAGCATTAGATTCTCACAAGCGTGATGAAATGTCTGTTATAATGAACGAGAAGAGGATAAACGCTATTGACTTTGATCCACGGAAAGAGTACATTTACTGGATCGACTCTCATGACAATAAAATCAAACGCTCATTCATGCTCTACGCGAAGAACGGAGACGTTAAAATTGGATATGCCCAAGATCTTAATGTTCAATGTACTTAGCTTTTTCTAATCACTTTTGTCACACTTTAACATTTTTTATATTTATTTATTTTTTACATTTTATACTTTATTTTTCACTTCATTTTTCACATTTCCTTTTTATAATAATTTTGTTTATATTTTTATGATTTACGATTTCGAAAAAAATTAATTAAATTAATTTTTCAGCTCCCAAGTACAAACCAACGAGTCTTGCGGTAGATTGGGTATCCGAGAATCTCTACTGGACGGAAGTGGACGATACTGGACCAAGACTAGAAGGAAGAGTTGTGGTTGCGAAATCCGACGGAAGATATCGACGTAGCATTGCTCATGTGGAAGAACCAACTGCCGTTGTGGTTGATCCTCAGTTAGGAATTTTGGTTTGGGCGAATGCAGGCTCTTTCTCGAAAATAGAAGGCGCTTGGATGGACGGCAGCAAACGAAGAGTTTTGGTTTCGGAAAGACTCGGAAGACCTTCTGCGCTCGCAATCGATTATTCGATGGATCACACTCTTTATTGGGCGGACAGTAAATTAAACACAATTGAATCGATTCGACTGAATGGCGCCAATCGACAAGTTTTACTCAAAGGATCAGCGCTCAAACATCCAGTTTCTCTGGACGTTTTCGAAAATATTTTGTACTGGACGACAAGAAGCAGTGGCGAGCTTATTAGACAGGATAAATTTGGAAGAGGTGTTCCTCAAGTGGTGAAAGTAAATCTCGAGACTTCTGGAGGCACGAAGATTTATCATCGACTTAGATACAACACGACACTGAACGATCCTTGTGTTTCGTCCGGATGTACTCATCTTTGTGTGGCAATTCATGGAGGTCATAGGTGCCTTTGTCCAGAAAATAGTCGACCTAGAGAAGCACATGCAAGTCAAATGCACTGCGATGCAACGGAAGAGAGACCTAAACCAGCTCCAAGAATCTGTCAGTGTCAAAATGGAGGTTTTTGCTTGGAGGCAGACAATAATGAGTTGACGTGCGAATGTCAAAATGATTATCAAGGCCAGTATTGCGAGGTGCTTCCGGCTTCGACGCGATCCGGAAGTTCCACTGCAGCAATTGTTGTTCCTATCGTTGTTTCTATCCTGGTGTTGCTTGGTGCCGCTGCCGTTGTTTTGGTCCTCAAGAAACGGCCGTTGTAAGTTGCTGTCTTTTTAAAATTATTCCTGGTTCTTTCGATTTGTATATACATACATTTGTTGAATTGTTGAATTATCTATTTATTTATTATTATTTATAGAATTATTTATTTATTATTGTTGTTGAATTATTATTTTACTAAATTGTTATGTTGGCATTTTAAACATTCAATTGTTATTTTAAATATTCAAACTGTTATTTAGAAAATTATTCAATTATTATTTTAAACATTATTCAATTTTGTTATTTTAAACATTATTCAATTTTGTTATTTTAAACATTTAATTTTGTTATATTAAACATTCAATTGTTATTTTAAACATTCAATTGTTATTTTAACATTCAATTGTTATTTTAAACATTCAATTGTTATTTTTAAAATTATTCAATTCTTTTTTGAAAAAATCAAATTCTTTTTTTAAAAATTCTTATTTTAATAAAAAAATCGTTTCACGAACTTTTTTATTACACGTTATTAATCGATTATTATTTTATGAAATATAAATTATTGTTTTAATCAGAAAATTGTTTCAAGGACGTTTTTATAGCACGATATAAATCTATTATTCATTCGCTATTAATCAATATTAAATTATTCTTAAAAAAATTAATATTAAATTTCATTTTTAACGTTTGTGTTTCTTTTCTCTTCTAGTGGCAAACCAGGTGGACTCGCCAGTCTAACCGGTGCTCAAAGTGTCTCATTTAGACAAGGAAGCAACGTCGAATTTGGCGGATCTTCAACCGAGCGAATGGTAAATTTGTAAAAATGCGTATTTTCTATTTTTTTGTATGTATTTTCACGTCCTTTATTAACGATTTTGGACTTTGATTTTTTTAATTAATATGTAAAAAAATGTCCTTCAGTTATTATTGCACTAATTTTTTTTTATTTAAATACTTCTTTAAACGTTCAGAGTGATTCAGAGTAAAATGATTAAAATTTGTTGTCTTCATTACATTTTTGAAAAGTTAACATTTTTGAAATTACTTACATTAATTATATCACAAATTATTTTAAAAAATTCTGTTCCTATTAAAAATTTAAAAAAATTTTAAAGTTTTAAGCCATGTTTTTTATTTAAAATATTCTGCATTCGTGTTGATTTTAGTTGCTTTTAAATTCAAAATTAAAGTGTTCAATTATTACAGAATTTGTTTGAATAGAATAAATTATATTTGAGTCAAATGAAATTTAATTCGAATCAAATGAAATTTAATTCGAATCAAATAAAGTTTAATTCGAATCAAATGAAATTTAATTCGAATCAAATGAAGTTTAATTTGAATCAAATGAAGTTCAATTCGAATCAAATGAAATTTAATTCGAATCAAATGAAATTTACTTTGAAACAAATTTAATTCCAATCTAATGAAATTTAGTTTGAATCAAACAAATTTATATTTAAAACAAAGAAAAAGCTTAAACCTTTTATGTGTGCGACTGTAAAGTGAAAATATATTTGATTTGAATATATATATTTCTTTAAAATAAATATAAACTTGTTTTGATCCAACAAAATTTGTTTAAATGAAATGCAATTTTATTTACATCAAACAAAAGTTTTTCTTAGTAAGTTTTTCTTAGCAATAGAATTTTTATGTATTTTATTTGTAGATATTTTTCTTCAATTTTGGTATTAATTCTAAACTTTGGATTCTATCGCTCTGTCAATCTTATATATAGCTATAGTAAAATAATGACACAATATAAAATAGTACATAATAATAGTACATAATAATAGTATATAATAATTGATAATAGCAGATAATAAATATAATAACATAGTGAACAATAAGTGATAATAGCGGATAATAAAAATAATAAAATAGTAAACAATAAATGATAATAGTGGATAAAAAAATATAATAAAATAGTAAACAATAAATTATAATAGCAGTGGATAATAAATGACGAAATTATATAATAAAATATAATCACACACACTTATTATTATAATATATAATAATAATCAAATACTTAAATAATCAAAAACGAAGAGGAAAAAAATTAAGAGAGCAACGTTGCTATGTAAAAAAATCTTCAACAACGTCTTACGCCTTTACCTTTTGCTTCGAATTTGCTTTTTTCTCTTTAATTAAAAGAATTCAAAAATCTTAAAAGATTTTGCAAAACATTCATACAATTTTCAAAATTGAAGACTTCGACACAAACAATAAAAAAATGAATACAAAATTGCAATAAAAAAAAAGAAGTATTCCTGTTTGTGATTTGGTTTTTAAAAAATTTAACGAGCGTTAATTTTGCAAATTGAAGATAATTAATATTACGTTAATTATTGATTTTTAATACGTTAATTGTTGATTTTTATTAAGTTAATTGTTGATTCTTAATAAGATAATTCTTGATTTTTAATAAGTTAATTGTTGACTCTTAATAAGTTAACTCTTGATTTTTATGATTTATTTTATAAATAAATAAATAAAAAAAATTTTAATAAGCTAATTATTGATTTTTAAGGAGTTAATTTTGATGTTTAATACGTTCATTTTTTATTTATCAGGAGCCCCTCGATGTGGAGTACAACCTTACCGAAGTAAGCACCAAAAACAGAGACTTTAGTAATCCAATGTATGATGCCGTGAATCTAGAAACTGGTAACACTAACGGAACCAGTGGCAGCGGTATTTATGAAGTTCCTGCGGAAATGAAACCTTCCAGTATACAACACAAAGAACCACCGCAACTTCACTTTAAGAGACGAGAATTAGACCCAACGCCCATCGACTCGGGTAAAGACACTCAACAATTAGTGGAAGAAGACAAGTCAGAGTGTTAGTCTAGAAAGTGCTTTTCCATCCATTGTGCCTTGATTTTAAATTTGTCACGAGCACTAAAACTGAATACTCGAACTCTAGTATTGAAGTTGCTTTAATAATGTAAAGCAATTGTGATTGTAATCGCCTTTAATTGATTTAGCGCGAACGATGAACGGTTAAATAAGTTTTTATACAAAAGATTTTAAATGATGTTTTCAGATTTTACATTTTTAACAAAGTTTTTTATTAAACTAGACGAACAACTTGAGAATTTATATTTTCCAATAAGTGTCATAATAGTCTTGTTGGTTTCGTCTTGTATGTATTTTGTCGTGCAAGATTTATCAGATTTCTAAATTATTAAAACTCGGATAAATCTGCCGTTTAATTTTAACGTTATTAGGGGATAATTATTATTTAATTTAGCGCACTTAAATTCAGTTCAATTTATGGTGGCTTATTCTTTAGCCAGTTTTAATTATTTTTAATTTTTAAATTTAATTTACATTGAAAAGTAAGTTTAAGTTTTTTTGAAAATCCATCGATGAAATTGACATTAACATAGAATGGCAGATTTTTTCGAGAAATGGGAATTATTGTCTTACAGAAAAAGCCAGACGATTAATATGTAGAGATAAGAAATACCAAGCCGTTGTAGACAAAAGGTCGAGATCAGACTGCAATAGGCAGAGTACGATCGTGTCATTTTCTTAGGTGTGATTTGTAAGTCTTGTAAATATAATTATTACGAAATATTAAATTCATTATTATCTGTGTACCATAAAAAAAAACGCAACACATTCCATTTACACTCAACAATCTTGACTCAAGAATCATGAGGGTGTAGTGATAGCGTATAATAGCGTGATAGCTTTTATTCACTACGAGAGGGTACATGTACGTAGTTGCAAATACGCATGGGAACATAAATTTGTATTTTTGAACAAGTATTTTTGTATGAAAGACGAGGGAGAGTTTTATATTAAAAAATGTGGCCAATCAGGAACTGATAAATAGGCACGTTGTTTATTATTTTCTTTTTTTCTGTTTTTTTTTTAGAAATGGTGAATGAATTTTGTCATCGCGCGATTTGTTAAGAATTTTTAATTATTATAAATGTTAAACAGGACGATTGGTTACGTTATATAAATAAATGTTTTTAAATATAGATACGCTCAGAATATTTGATCGGCCACGTAAAGATTATTGTACATTTTCTTTATAGATTATCAGGTGTTTCGGCGTATTGTTCTATGAAATAGTCAATTATTTTTTGTCATCAGGATACTTAAGTGTCGCGAACAAAATTTGTGAATTTTGATTTGATTTTTAAAATTGGATTTTTAATGCTGTTTACATAAATCTTGTATATTTTTGGAGTATTAAAGAGAGTTAAAACTAGAACGATGCGCTGTAGTACCTTGTGCACAAATAATTATAAATACACTATTAAAAATATATAAATATATATTTCTTGTTGCAATTGACTTCGACCTGGGCAGGGATCCAGAGTATCCTAATATAATATTATAACACATCAGTATTTTGTGTATTTTTTTATCGAGTTGAAAAAAGAATAATTGTTAATATATATTGTGCAAATATCAAACTGATACCGTCCAACAATAAATTTTAAGATAATAACAACTAAGCTTTCCCTGTACCCATTGATCTATATCGATTGAACAAAGACACGATTTCAAGAGATGTACATATACTATACGTATAATTGAACAAAGAAAAGAGAATATATTAAAGTGTATGTATATTCAAACTTATATTAGTGACCGAGGCCCATATATTTGTTTTCAAAATGACCGGGTTTCATGCTTTGGAGTGTACAATAAAACTTATTTATGACTGAAATCTTAATACTCGTTTTCTTTCAAAATATACTCAAAAATAAAACGATTCGTAACCGTTGGAATAATTATAATAACGATCCGTATCAATTGGAATAATTATCATGACGATCCGAAACAATTAAAATTATTAGGTATACATAATAAAGATTCGTAACAAATGGGAATAATTACAATATCGACTCGTAATAATTGAAATTAATAATAATAATTGACAATTTCTTTCATTCATTCCTTTATTTCCCAAAAATATTTATTATGGAAGAAAGATTTTAATATTAATATTTTAGGTGAAGATTTATATATAGAAATTTGTTTTTTAAAGTTAAAATTGTTTAACTTAACATGGTTTAAGTTAAAATGGTTTAAGTTAAAATTGTTTTACACATGAAAAATGTAAGATAAATTTCAAACAAAAAAATAGGATTGAATTGGTTCAAATATATTTTATAATCGTTCTATAAATTGTTTTCATAATTCTTTTAAATGGAATATATTACATATTACATTAAGCTGGAAAATATATATTGTAATATAAGCTTATTACATCGATTTGTTTTATTATTAAGCTTAATTACAAAGAATAATTGAAATTTACAAACAAATTAGATAATTAAAAAAATAATTAAAATGAAATGTTGACTACAACGGCTACGACCGTTAAAATATTAACTTTTCCCACCCTTGTCATACGTAATACATTTTAAAAAACGTAAAATCATACGTAAGAAACATCATACTACTATTTGATACCCTATTTTGCGAACATACGTATCTTACGAATCATATGATTTGTAATTTGCTCCCGCACCGTGTGTCAACGTGTTGAGCTTGTTAAATTTGTTTACTTTTTAATTTTTGTTTCTATTATTTTATTATTTTATTACTTTCTACAAATATACGAATTTGTCAAACGATGAAGGTACTTTTAATACATTATCAGAATCTATAAAGTGAACCTATATTTTTTACACATTATTCTCAAATAATACTCAATGCAACTTAGTCAAGAGGTTATATCCGGCATAATAAAAGATAAATATGAAGATCTTCACAAAATTGATAACATCCAGTAATTATGAAATTAGAATTTACGGTACGTTGATACTTCATAGATAATATATTCCTTTAAAATACATAAATTTATGCAACTTTTTCCCAATTTTATTTTATTATTTTTCATGATCTTTTAGGAAATGCAATTTTAAAACAAGTTTCATCAGAGTGGAATGATTTTCGATCTATATCTAGTTCTGAATATAAAGTTCTTACAAAAGATAATGTTTTCACGAATTTCAAGTGCATGGATTATCCTGGTTTTAAATCACCTCTTCTTATCAGAGCCTATGAACTTGATAAGGAACTTCAAAAGGTATTAAATACGCATATGATAATACATATAATAATATTAATAAATATAATAATACATATAATAATATTGATAAATATAATAATACATATAATAATAATGTGTAAATAGAATAATCGTCAAATTGAATAAGTAGGTATTTAGTTCACAAACCAAGTGAATATTACGTACGATTGACAAAAATAAGTTTGATTTAAAAAATTCTCGGAAAATTGAATACTATTAAATAATTGATCAGAAAAACTACAATAAAGACTAATTCCTATAGCATGACAAGTTAATAGTATAACAATATTTAAAATTTGAATTAAAAATCAAACTTCTTAGAATTGTACAAAAATGTATTTTTTAATAGAAAATCGTACTTTCCCAATTTAATAAAATCTTATTGCTTCCTCATAGAGAAGCATTGTTTTTAATTATCATCTCTCTCGATATTTATGGCGTTCGTCGGCAAATTTTTTATTACGATGCGATTTAATAAACAAAACTTTAATAAAACTTACTTTTCTTCTGGAAAGCAAAAGCAATCTTCAGAGCTCAAGAAAATAAAATTCACAATTCTTTTTAAAAAGTTCTAAGAAGATGCCTATGCAAAAAGAAAAGAATGGCAAATTTAATTGATAAAAGAAAACAAAAAATAAAGCTTCCTCTAAAAGGAAGCAACAAAGCTAATTAAAAAATTAAAAACCGTTACGAGATAAAACCTACCGATGTTTTTTTTAAATTATTTAATTGCAAATTTGAATTCTGAAAACCCTTGGATAAGACAAATAACTAAAAATATTAATGCAATATTAATAAAATATTAATGAAAATATTAATATTAAAACTCTACTTTTGGCTTAAATAAATTAAAAAATAACAAGAAGTAAACAGAATCATGTCAATTAGCAATTTCTTATTTTTCCATCCTTAAGAAACCTAGAATAAAAGTTAAAAAATATGTTTACACACTACAAATAATAATAAAAAGAAGACATAAATAAGACATACGAAGATTTTTACAAAATTGATAATATCCAATAATTTCAAGATTAATGTAATAATAATAAGATTAATAATTTCAAAAATTTCCAATAATTCTGCTTTCTCATACAGAAAGTTATTTTTTTTGCTTTGCAGTCAAATATAGATTTTTTGTTTCACAGGGCGTTAAGAAACCCTTTCAAGAAGTAATTAAAGGAAATGTAGGGGATGCAATTGCAATGGGTCAAAAGCCAATTACATTCTTAAGGCAAGTTTTAGCACTGGCAATACTACCTGAACTTCTAAACGATCCTGCCTACCCAAGAGACGCGAAAGAGCGAGCCAGAACAATTCTTGAGAATTGCAACGGCGGTAATGTGGGTTCCTATTCGGCATCTCCTGGAATCGAAATTGTAAGGAGACACGTGGCAGAGTACATTCAGGACAGAGATGGTTTTCCCAGTGATTATAACAATATTGTCCTTTCAAATGGAACCTCTGATGGAATCAAAGTGTGCATACCTTTTGACAGCTTATTTTCAAGTTCATTCAAGCAAAACATTCTCTCTAGCGAAACATGTTCGTTAAATATTTTAATGTTAATTTACTTTTATTTTAGTCCTTCTTAAAGCTTTTTAATGAGCCGATTGATGGAAAAACCTCGGGAGTTATGATACCAATTCCTCAATATCCACTTTACTCGGCCATTTTAACAGAATTTGGCTTATCTCAAATTGGCTATTATTTAAACGAAGAAAACAAATGGTCGTTAGATATCAGCGAACTCGAAAGAGTTTATCTAGAGGCTGAGAAGAGTTGCAAACCTCGAGTTTTGGTTGTGATAAATCCAGGCAATCCTACTGGTCAAGTTTTAACTCGGGAAAATATAATGGATATCATCAAATTTGCCTACAAAAATCGTCTATTTTTATTGGCTGATGAAGTCTATCAAACAAATATTTACGATGAAAATTACAAATTCCATTCATTTAAGAAAGTCATGAATGAAATGGGAAAACCGTATTCTGAAATGGAGCTTGCTTCTTTCATGTCCATTTCTAAAGGTGCGTTACATTTTAATTCATTTTTGTTGGGAAAATTAATCAAATTTTGGGACTAGTAAAACACGTTTTTCTATAATTGTTTTGTAAAAAACATTTCGTTCAGAAAGCTAATTTTTAGTTAATGTTTCTTAAAACATAAATCTTGATATGGTTTATTTGCTTTATTTTTTATTTTGCTACATGCTTTAGTTTTTATTTTGCTGTACGCTTTCTTTTTTGCAACATGTTGCAGTTTTTATTTTGCTGTACGCTTTCTTTTTTGCTACATGTTGCAGTTTTTATTTTGCTGTACGCTTTCTTTTTTGCTACATATTTTAGTTTTTATTTTGTTACATGCTTTATTTTTCATTTTGTAATATGCTTTATTTTTTTCTTCTAGGTTATTCAGGTGAGTGTGGACTTCGTGGTGGATATGCAGAAATAGTAAATGTGGATTCAGATGTGATGTCTATTTTTCTAAAATCTATTTCGGCAGTTTTGTGTCCAAATATTTTGGGCCAAGTAGCGATGGAAGTTGTAGTTAATCCCCCAAAGCCTCATGAACCTTCATATAAAATTTTTATTAAAGAAAAAACCGAGACTTTAAATTCGCTAGCTGAGAAATCACGTCTAATGACGGAAACTTTAAACACCATTTCCGGATACAAGGTACAAACCTTCCCATAAAACTAACACCTTTTTAAAAATTATGTATACTAAATGTTATGCTGATGCCATTAATTTGTTAATCTTGTCACGAATTTTATTATAACATTATTTTTTATTTCTTTTATAAAATTCCGTTCATTGTATTTTGTAACAAGTCAAGTATTATTAAAAATAATTTACTAAAACTTTTTTGTATAATTTATTTTGTATAATTTATTTTGTGTAATTTATTTTGTATAATTAATTTAAAAATTTGGTTTTAAATTTTGAATTGTTTACGAAAAATTCTAAATTCAATCAATTAAATTAAAATTTGTATAATCTTTGTGCTTATAAAAAGAACCTTTATTTATTTTACAAATTTCTCTTTTGAAACAATTATTGACAAATACGTTTTGTGTTAAAGGTGGAAAATTTCTTTAAAAATTGTCTCATTCTAGTTTTCGAAGAGGTTGTTATGAAAAAGAATGACCCATTTTCAAGTTTAGATTCTTTTTATTTATTTTATCCATTTCTTAGAATACGATTGTAGGTAATAATTTAGTAAGATATGTTTTAATTGTTGGTATTAGTTTAATAAGTTATGTTATAATTATAGGGGAATATTTTGATAAGGAATGTTTTAATTGTAGGTAATAGTTCAAAGAAGGCATGTTATAATATTGTAATTGTTTAAATACGCATATTTTAATTATAGGCAATAGTTTAAATAAGGCATATTTTAATTGTAGGTAATAGTTTAAATAATGTATGTTATAATTGTAAGAGAAAAGTTTAAAACATCTTGTTTTAATTGCATCTAAAAGTTTAATAAACTTTTTTTAATTCTAGGTAAATCTAGCAATGGGATCGATTTTTGTTTTTCCAAGGATAGAATTTCCGGAAAAAGCCATAAAAGCTGCGGAGGCTGCTGGTCAGTCACCGGATATATTTTACACACATAAACTTCTGGAAGCTACAGGAATATGTGTTTTAGCTGGATCGTGGTTTGGCCAGAAACCTGGAACGTATCATTTTAGAGCAACAATTCTACCTCAAAGAGAACGAGTAACAAAAATGCTAAGCACTCTGAAAGAGTTTCATTTAAAATTTCTAAAAGAATACAGCTGATGGAGCATAAACGTCTCTTTTGGAAATGATTTATTTTCAAGAAATTATATAATTTTATAGTTTAAAAATAAGAAACTGAATCAACACTAAATTTCAACTCTTTTCATTGATATGAATTAAGATTGCATCGATAATTCAGAAACTTCGTTACCGACTTTCAATAAAAATACTGGTGTTCAGTGCGGAACGCAAGACATCTGTGTCTCACGTTATTTTATTAAAGATTAACTGCAACTACAACAGTTGCATGTGACCTCGAATAGAGTTTTTTGAAGATTTAAAGTTTCTGTGGCATATATAAGCAAGATTTCATACATAAATTACAATGGAAACCTTTTAAGAAATCCTTCCACGATTGCGGTAACGTATACTTGTTTATTTTTTTCGTAACATGATAATACACAAATTTATCAAATTCTTGTGAAACTTCATCTTCCGCATTTTTTCTCCAAAATTATTGATAGTATTTTATCAACTAGATAAAACTTTATTTCAACATATTATTGGCAGTAATAAAGATTCAGTAGTTTCTTATAACCGGTCTTTTTAAAATTTAGTACAAAATACTAAATTATAAAATAAATAATAAGAAATAATGAATAACTTTCCTTTCAATTTAAAATTACGATTTTTAACTCAAGGTATACACTTTTATTTAAAAAACTAATTTTCATTTGACGTTTAGTTCAAAACTTTTTCTACTGTTTTTTGTACGTCACTCGCGGCCAAAAATAAACATTTCGAATATCTAAAGTAGGACGTGGTAATGTGAAATTATAGAAGAGCAGTGTAAAAATGAATTGCCAGAAAAACGAAAACAAGAGAACAGGTATCAACTGTTACGTAATAAATTCTTTAATTATATTCATTACCATATCTGTAAGTAGATGTTTTCTGCAATTTTTTGCAATTTACATTTATCAAGAATTTAAGTGATCCTTTAATTTTTCTTGACTTTAAAACACTATGTTCATGATTATAAATTTAAATGGACGTATTTCTAACAGGTGTCCTTTTTTGACTCACACTTGAATAACATTAACATCTCAGTAAATCATTCAGCGCCTGATTTATAGCAACCTACGTGACTCCCATGTGATAAGGATATTCGCCACATGCATAAATTATCAATTTACAAATTTGCAAAACTAAATCATGTTTCTAAAAAATCAATTTTTGAAAATTAATGTAGAAATAGTTGAACTTTGATGTTTTATAAAATTTATATAAATTTTATTTTGATATTTTTATGATGAACAAAAATAGGTTGAAAAATTGGTGATGTTATGTCTAATAAATAAATATATTAAAACAGTGTTAATAGTGATTAAAATTGGTTTGAGTGTCAGTACAAACTGCAAAGAGCATGACCCTGGAGTCTGATTTTAACAATAAAGTTAATGTGTTTCTGTCAATCTGATTTCATTAATTTCAGTTCTCTTCAGGGTATCATTGCTTATAAAAATGTATGTAACATTATCTTAAAAAGTTTAATAAACAGTACATAAAGATTAATTTTGAATGGTACGAAACTTTTTTATAAACTGTCTTTTAGTGTATTGACATTTTTAAGAATGTACGAACAATTTTGAAGTCTTTTCTATTTTTATTTTTATTATATTTTTATATTATACATTTGTTATTTTTTATTACATTTTTGTTATTTTATTTTATTTTTGATATTATGTTTTTTATATTAAAGCTCTAATTAACTTTTACAATTATATTCAAAATTTTCAAAATTTACTGATATTGCAATTTAATATTTAAAAAAAATGTTGTATAAATAATTTGTAACGTAAATATAATTTGTGATATCCTTTATGGTCTATTGATTTAAATGGTAATAATGAAGATAATCAAGTTGCGAAAATATTAAAAATAAATGAATAAATAATGTTTTGGTGTATATGGTATATGGTGTATATATAAATAAATAAGAAAATATAAATGTTTTATAACGCATGAAGAACTTAGAAATTATTTAAAACCTTTTAAAATGAAACTGCTTTTCTTATTATTAGCATTTTATTAAAATCATAAAAATCATATTCTATTTAAAATACTATTAAAAATTTTGGAGCTGCCTCTATTTTTTAAATTTTAATATTTTTTATATGATTTAGAAAAAATTGAGTTGTTATATGATTTAGAAGATATTTAGTAACATGCAATTATTATTTCAAAGTTATATGTTATTAAGTAACGAAAATTTTAAGAACATAAAAAGTGGAAAACTGATGAAAAAGTATTGAAAATTAATTCTTTGAAAACTAAACTTGTACAATATTTCATCATAATTTTCTGAAAAAAATAATTTTAAAAATACAAAGGTAAAATAACGTTAAAATAAAGTAATATTATATCATTATTGAACTTATTATCATTATTGTTATTATTATTATTATTATTATTATTATTATTATTATTATTATTTTAATTTTGTCCTTGTTATTTTGGCATAAAAAGACAAAATTATAATTTTCAGGGGTAAAAAATGTGAAGAAAAGAAATCAATTATTTATTATTAATTAATACTACTAATATTACTAATTAATAAAATAAAATAAATTCCTATTTGTGAGTTTAGGTCTTATTCCAGAACTTATATTCATGGGTTTATAACCCACATAAAAATTGAAAGCGGTACCTTTTTTTATGTGGGTTCTTTTGTTGGGCCAAATTAAAGGATAATTGCTTCACTACCTTTTAATCACTAGACTTGTAAAGAGCAAGATGATGATTATTACTTAAAAACGAGACATAAAAAATGAAAAATTGAAAACTGATAGCTTTGCAGCATATTTGAATATTAATATTAACTCTTTAAAAAATAACGAAAGATGTTTTTCTTTTTGGATCATTCTATATTTCTATCTCAACTTTAGAAATAATTTTCAATAACTGAGTAAATTAATTCATTGCTTATAATTTATTTATTATAGATTAAACTACTCATTTAAAAATTATTCTTTATTTTAAGAACAACAAAGATTGCACTTTTTTTAAAAAAGAAAAACTTCTGAAAAAAATGAAAAGCTTCTATTGGAAATTTTTTAGGTTACAAAAGTGAAAAAATAACACAAAAAAAAATTGCAATTTTAAGTATTTAAGAAGTCATTTTTTAAAACAATTTTTAAAATTTATTAAAATATGATAAAATGCATCAATTAAAATTAATGATTCAAATTTTGTCTCAAGCATTATTTTTATTTTTTATTTTATTCTGCGACTTTCTTTATGATTTTTTTGGTTATTCTACTATTTATTATATTATTTATTAGTTATTTATTATATTATTTATTAGTTATTTATTGTTCTTAGTTACTTATTTTATTTATTTACTTTTCTTTTGTTATATTTTATACGTTCTTTTTCATTTATTTTGTGTTATTTTATTCTATTATTAATTTTTGGCTGAAAAAATTTTGCTTGGCAGAAACTTTAAGTTTAATACACTGAGTCTATTGATCCCAATTTTTAAACAAATATTGTTCAAATTTGCTTATTATTTTCATAAAAATAAAAAAATGCTTTCGCATTTCATAACCTGCTTCTGAACTTTATTTGTAAAGATGACATCTCTCGAAATATTTGAAATACTTAAAAACTGATGAGAATAATAATAATAATGATGATAATGAGGATGATAATAATAAAAATATTAATAATAATAATAATAATATAATTATAATAATATAACAATAATAATAATATAATAATGATAATGATAATAAAAACATTTAAATAAATATGTAGAATATTTCCAAATTATAAGTTCTTTTTGTCATAAAAACTGAACATTTCATTATAAAAAAATTTTGATAGCATATTGAAAGTAAAAAAATGTATTTTTTAAAACAAATGACAATAATTCAATTTTGCATTACACGAGATAAATTTATTTAAAATTGTCTTAATTTTCACATTTTCTGCAATTGTTTTTAAAGTTCATTGTTCTACTCAAGTCAAAACTCATTTTACAGCAATTTTTACAATAAAAATTTTAGTAATTGTTTTTAGAATTTGTTTCTCTTTTGAATAAAATGTAACTAATTTAAAAAACATGTTTTGCCAAAAATTTGTGGCTCATTCAGGGAAATTTAAAAAACAGTAATTCTGCATCTTATTAATTTTACAAAAATTAGAATTTGACTACTAGTATAAACAAATTGTGTATTTTAAAAAATCAAGGAGTTGCGTTTGCGACTCCGAAATGTTAAAATTGTAATTTTTTGTCTCTATTTTTGACGTCAAATCATAAATTTTGTAAAAAAAAATCTAGATGTCTATTAATGTTAGTTTGACATTTCTAATTTTTGATATTTTTTCATTTTCAATTTATAACAATTTGACATGCTAATTTATAACAACTTTATATTTTTACTTTATAATAATTTTACATTTTTAATTTACAATAATTTTACGTTTTTACTTTCTAATAATGTAAAATTTTTAATTTACACTAATTCTACATTTAGGTACATCAAAATTTCTGAATTATCTAAATATGAAAATTAACCGACGACAATAGCGAGTCTACATTTCTAATGTTAAGTTAATGTTAAGTTCTTTTATGTTTGTTTTTTTGTTTTATGTTTAATTTAATTTAATTTAAATTTATGTTTAACGTCAATTATATTTAATTTTACATTAATATAAAATTCTTAATTTACAGCTTAACGCGATACCAAGGATCGGACTTCCCACTGGAATAAATTTGCAAATTGAATCAACGACTACATTCACCTAATTCAGCTAGATGATGAATTCTTAAAGAAAAATAAATAACCCTTGCTGAATTAAGATTTTGAAAAAGAGCGGGATTATTATTTTTTAAAAAAATACAGCCTTGCGCGCAGAACAAGTTGGAAGCTTGGGAATCAAAAGCCTGTGGAAGACGTGTGTGGCGTGCATTTTGACAGTTGGCCTTATCTTGGCACACACTGGGTGTGTTTTGATTCACAATCATGACTTTGAAGATAGTTATTGGTAAAGCTTGGTCACGAGGATGGTCGCAAGGAAGCGGGGGTAACTTTCGAGTTAGGGGTACAAGGGGAATGGGAGGCGGTGCTTTAGTCTTCTTGGGTAGTGAAGTGGGCCAGTCTGGAACTTTTCTACAGCCGGTGTCACCTGAAACAAACAGCCACCGAAGCATGGCTAGCTCCGAAAAAAAAGTCCTCACGGAGGACAATGTTTACTACAATTTAAAAGTCATGGAATATGCAGTTCGTGGACCTCTTCTCCTCCGGGCCAATGAGATCGAAAAGGAATTGCAAAAGGTGAATGATTCCATTCATAATTCTAAAAATGACGTTCGCGCAACTCAATACATGTTTCTTACGTACACTAACTTTCAACGCTTGTCACCTTTTAATCCTTTTCTCAATAATTTTTCTTATCCGCTAATCCGCTTATTATTGATAATATTTGTTTTAATATTTAGTTTGCTTTGGTGGGTGAATTGTTTATTTTGGGTTATTACGCGTATTGTGTCTCCTTTCGTTATTGACAGATAATGATCAGTCGTTAGAGAAAGAAATAATGACTTAAGATTTTAATTTAATTAAGTTGTCATTTATTTACTGGTGTTGGAAATGTTTATTTTGTCATTTAGTCATTCAGGATTGCTTTAATTTTTCTTCGTAAACTGTTTTATTGATTTTTTCCAGTAACGTAAGCGGTAAAAGTTGTCAGGACAGTTGTTGCTTTTTAATTGGTTCTTTTTGTTATTATACAATCACATCAATCTGGAAAATTTGACATTTGCGTTTCTAACCTTTAATCATCACGTGAGAGTGACAACTGCGGTTATTTACGTTTAAAAAAACAGCTAAAGTATTAGTTTTCCCCATTAACACTTCGTTAATGAGTTTAATAATTCATTTATATAATAAATAAATAAATTTAATGAGTTTAATAATTCATTTATATAATAAATAAATAAATGATGTTGCAGTTATTTATATATATTATTTATAATTATTTATATTTATTATTTATAAATTGATTGCAAATTTAACAATGATTTAAATTTTTCCGGTTTTCACTATTTCTGTTTAATAATTTTTTTCTGCGTAGTTTTTATTTATTTTCTTTGTATTTCTCACTTTATTTTTTAATTTACTTAATTTAACTTAATTTTTCATTTTTTCTTTTCATTATTTACTTTTCACATTATTTTTCATTTTTTACTTTTATTATTCACTTTTATTAATTGTTATTTAATCTAAAATTTCTAGCAAGCCTAAGATTAAGTCTGTAAAATTCTATAGTCTATAAAAAGAAACTGTTTTCAACGTCTTTCAAGTCTTAATATTTTTTTAGTATATTTTTAGCTTATCTTTTACTCTTCATGATTCTAACACTTGAGTTGGATTTATTTTTCCGATAGTAAAATATGCGAATAATCTTTAAACAATGATTAAAAAACTATCCAAATCAAATCTGAATATCTCAGCTATAATTCTGACATTAAAGAAACAGTTGCTCTCGATTTTTTTATTATTATATTTTGTTTCTTTTTTTGGTTCTGCTATTTTTCTTTTTTTCTTTGTTTTCTATTTTTTTTTCGA
>WNHD01003007.1:0-14911 GCA_011057455.1 Ganaspis sp. Gsp50
AAGAAATCATTAAAAGCTTTATCCATCTCAGAGATCTTTTAATCACTTCATCAAAAAGTTAAATTTAAATGTGCAAAAATTGAACATTGCTTGTTTTGTCGACAAAAATTGTTGTAAAATCGTAGGAAATAAATATTTTCAAGCCGCCTGTAAAATTACACCAAGCTTTTTATATTTTAAAAAGCTCCGCGCAACGAAATCATTAAAGCTCTAACCATCTCTCAGAGCTTTTAAACACTTCATCAAAAAGTTAAATTTAAATATGCAAAAAATTATCATTTCTTGAATTGTCGTCATGATTTGTTGTACAATCGTAGGAAATTAATAATTTCAAGCGTTCTATAAAATTACGCCAATCTTTTTAAATGCTAAAAAGCTCCGCGCAAAAAAATCTTTAAAAGTTATAACCATCTCTGAGATCTTTTAAGCATTTCATCATAAAGTTTTATTTAAATGTTCAAAAAAATATCATTTCTTGAATTGTCGTCAAGATTTGTTGTAAAATCGTTGGAAATTAATAATTTGAGGTGGTCTATAAAATTACGCCAAGCTTTTTATATGCTAAAAAGCTCCGCGCAAAGAAATCATTAAAAGCTCTAACCATCTCTGAGATCTTTTAGTCCCTTTATCAAAAAATTAAACTTAAATATGCAAAAAATTATCTATTCTTGAATTGTCGGGAAGATTTGTTGTAAACTCGTTGGAAATAAATAATTTCAAGTGGTCCAGTAAATTATTCGAAGTTTTTTATATGCTAAAAAGCTCCGCGCAAAGAAATCATTAAAAGCTCTGACCATCTCAGAGATCTTTTAAGCACTTCATCAAAAATTTAAATTTAATTGTACATAAAATTAGCATTTTGCTTCAGTATAAAGGATGCTTTGTAATCGTGACATTTTTCGATTTTCTAGAAATAGTCTAAATCAACTCAATTTCATCCAAAAAGCATAAATACGAAGTTTTAGGGCAATGTCCAGATGTATGTGTGTGTTTGTGTGTGTGTGTGTATGTTTGTGTGGGATCGTTTTTTTGTGGACTCTCTATCTTGAGAATGCTTTGACCGATGTTAATTTAATTTGGTTGTATTATTACACTCATAAAAATCTAGAAATGGACTCATTGATTTTCAGAAATACTCAGCCAAAAATTTTGGAGATCGTTTAGTCTTTATAAAATACGGTTTTTTATATATGACTTGTTTTCCCTGTTAAAAAATTAAATTGATCAATCAAAGAATCATATTCTTTGTTTCGAGACGAATCGATTGACCTATATAAAGTCTATTTTTTACCAAGAATTGATGGAGTAAATGACAATTTTCAATTATTTTGACGTTTAAAATTCCATTCTTTTAATATAACTTTTAAAATTTTGATTTTTTCATAGCAGTTCCTTTTGCAAAAATTCGTTGCATTAAAAGTCTAGTCGATTGACCTATATAAAGTTTATACTTTACCAAAAATTGAAGGAGTAAATTACAGTTTTTCATTATTTCTGACATTTAAAATTCTATTAATTACATAAATTTTAATATTATTGTTTTTTAATGACATTTCCTTTTGAAAAAATTTTCTGCAGTAAAAAACGATTCGATTAATTTGAAAATAGTCTGTATTTTACCAAAATAGAGTAGATTATTAGTAGAAAAGGTAGCGACTGACACATAATGTATTCTTTTCATCTGAAATTTATAGATACATTGTAATTTTTCAATTATTTATGTAATTTAAATTTTAAATTATTTTTATAATTAAATTTAGGTAAATTATACTTTTGGAATTATTTAAAAATGTTAAAGGTTTATTTTTGTAAAAAATTCATCTATAAGGAAGCAACATTGTCATGAAATGAATATAATTTTCTACTTGTTTATAAATATATTAAACGTCAAGGAATGTATATGTGTAGAGAAGTCCCTTGGAATAGAATGAGAATATTAGGTATATTTATTATTTATTCTTTGTTTCTATTTAAAAGTTCCTTGTTGCTTTTTTTGAAGCTCTTACTTCATCGATAAAATCCTCGGTGAAAGGAATAGTTAGGATTCGACGCTTCTTTTGTTTCCTTTTTTATCCTTCCTCGATTTCCTCACCGGAAGTGACTGGAAGTCTTCCGCACTTTCCTGCTAACCGCTTTTTCTCTTGCTTTTCTTTTTGTCCCTGCTGGTTTTTTGTAAACTCGCTTTTTCTGTGGTTCCTTTGAGGGTTGAAAAGCGAATTTACAAATATACTAGAAACGACTTCTAAGAAGAAAGGATTACGAGTCAATAGAGAGTGTTCAATGTTCATGTGTATTTACGTGGAGGAAAAAAGAAAGGAAATAAAATACGGAAGGGAAGAAGATGGACAATTTAAGAGATAAAGTATCAGAAGAGCTTAAATAATCAATTGACAAGGCTGGCCAAAGGCAAAAGCCAGTAAGTAGTGGATGGTGTGTAAAATGCTTGTAGTTCTTTTACTTCTTTTCTATTCTCAATTCCCCAGTCGGCTCACTGAATAGAAATCCAATTTGTGAAAAAACTCAAAGAGATAATATAGAATTCGAATTATTTGGTGGTACAAAATATTTCTTCTCACTTTTCAAAAATTAAAGCAATTATTTATCATTCAGAGCAACATTCAGAACTATTATAGTTCTGAATGTTGCTCGGAATGATAGAGAATTATTGAGGATGTTATAGAAAATTTTCAATTCCCGAAATAGAAAATCTTCCATACTAAACAAATGTTTCAAAATATGTTGCTTTGAAATTCGAAGTAACACGATACAGAACGAGTTGAAGAAAATCTTCTTTTTCTTCATTCCTTACAAGCTATTTCGTTTCTTCATTGAACCTAAAGGGGTATGTGAGAACTCGCAAAGTTCTTTAGAGTTTAACTTTATAGCGTTGAATGTGAACTTACTCAGTTTATGAGAGAAACTGTAACTTCCAGGTTTCTTTGTCGTTATATTTTTTCGCACCTTTTTTCTTTTCAGTGCTACAGTAGTAATTGCACTGGTAGGAGGGAAATTAAAAACGGTCATCTTTTTTAACTTCTCAAACTATAAAAGTTACACTGTAACCTGATATAGTTAAGCAAATTAGTATTTCGATGCAGCTTTAAATAAAGTATATCAAAGAATGTTTATAAACAATTATTGCACGAATAAATAAATAAATTTATTGATTATTGTTCGTGCAATAATTGTTCTTCTTTCTAAGAAAATGTTGAAACAATGTTCTGTAAATAATTTTGGTTCTTTGAAACATTTAGCTTTGAAACAATCTTTGAAACATTCATGTGAGAATCAAATCCAATTAAGGCCATGTCCAAGAACTCACTCGATCATTTAGAAATCTACCATCATTTTTATCTTTCTATGCAAAAATAATAATAAGTCAAATGTTGATCACGCACTTGAAGGTTTCCTACAATGGTTCCCAGAAAGTTTCAAAGCAATATTTTTTATAATTCCACTGTCAGTTGTGAGAAACTACGTCGGTAAGTTAGTTTATTAGTTTCTCGCTAATTACAGTTAAACTACAAAGGCTGTTGCGTTCAAACTTTGGAAATCATCGTAGAAAACATTCAAAAGTGTCATGAATGTCTGACTTATTATTTTTAAAAAGAAACTACAGGAAAAAACCAATTAAGGTAGATTCCTACATTATCAACCGAGTTATTGGACATAACCTTAATTTTCGCTCAAAGCGTTAAAGCACTTATTCATTTATAAGCGTTTTTGCAGCAGGCGCAGATCCACGGTGGGGCGATCGCCCCCTCCGAAAGGCTTATTTTTATATAAGAGAGAGAATGAGAGAGAGAAAAACAGCATTATATTGCTATCTTCTACTCTCCCGCATATCGCGCCTCCAAAAAATTATGTTTGGATCCGCCACTGTTTTGCGGAAATGTTTCTTCAAGCTAAACAGTGTGTTTCCAAAGTAAAATTAATTCTGCTTTGTCAACTGTGCATATTGTTTTGTTTCACTCCCAGAATGGTTAGAAAAACCTTATAATTACGTTTTCAAGAGTTGTAATTAAGATTTCGGCCTGTTTCCAATTATTTCAGCCAATGGGGGTTTTCAATTGAACATGGAAGATTGAAAATTCCCGTAAGTCCGTGAGACATAGACAACCGCTAGGTCGAGTGAAAGTTTTGGCACGACGGTGTAAGGACGGAATTAACACGCGGAAACGGAAGGACGAGGAAGTCTCTAAGCGGGTTAATTCTACAGGGGCGTGGGTTAATTTGGAAAACGTGCTTCCTGGATTGTTGTTATGGAAATGAGAACGTTCTTCCTCCCCTCCAGAATTCTCTAACTGTGACTTAATCTCGGCAAATGCGAAAGACCAGGACCGAATAAAATAAGTAAATACGAGGTGTTGAAGAATCGTGCCGAAATTGCACTATCGGAAAGTAATTAGTAAAAATTTTCCCTCGGTTTCCAAAACTTTGTACACTTTAACAGTTTTAATAAGAAAACATTTTCTTTCTGAATGTTCCACATTTTACAAAAAAGGAAAAGCATTCCTTTCAATAAGAGGAAAATTGGTCATTCTTAATTTACGTTCTAGATTTATCTACACAGTGCTGCCACTTTTGGAAACACTATAAGCAATCGTTCAAAATAGTATTTATTTCAGTATGTGGTGTTAAAATCTCGACTTTATTTATAGGAAATATATAAAAGAGGGTAAAGAAACTGAATCCGTTTTCTGATGAGAGGGTCTTTTTTTAAAATGATGAACGACATCTAGACCACCATTCGCACCGCGACGAGTTTTCGCTTCGTTTAGCAAAAGTTCCTTCTTAGAGAGCAAAGAGCAGGTGAAATTCATTTTCCGCAATCTCTCTCCTAACCGTCTGAGAACCACAAACACAACGATGGAGGCTCTCTTTGCGGGGGAAACATAATTAAGATCCTCTTTGCCAAAAGGTTTACGAAATTGTACAAGACTGTTTACAGCTTCTGAGAATATTACTTGGATATCTGTATGAAGATTTGCTACTTTCAAGTTTCAAATTTTTGCTCATTCTGTGAACGTTGAAGAAGTTCCTATTAAACAAAAGATATAAGAAATTGATCACTCTTCCATTTTGTTTCTTATTACTTAGAAGCTGTTTGTCAGCAATAAAGCAGTAATTAAAATACTTTTCTCAATTCATTATCTTTTGTGAATATTTTCCTTTAATAAAAAAAGATTTATTTTACTTTGAAGTCTGAAATGGTTGATAATTCGAGGCTATAATAAATATAAAACCAAAAGTCTGAATTAATGCTAAAAAAGAGGGTATTGTTAGATGTTACAATTTTATTCGTTTTTATACATTATTTGTGTCCCGCACAATGCTGGAGAAAAATATTCCTTTGAAAAATGTATCATTCGTAATTGGATCAAAATGTAATGCAATTTTGTAGCTTTGTTTGGTAAAATATATATCTACCTTATTTGTGATGCATTCGTAGGTTTAAATTTCGCTCTAATAAAACTTCTATTCTCGTGCAGCTTTTTTATTATTTTCATTAACCGAAAATAAGTATCATTTTCCATGCGGATGAATCTCACATATTTGTATTTACAAAATATTTTGATGAAACTGTAGGGAAAATCCTGCTTGTATTATTTGCTCATTTCGTACCATGAAATAAATATTGTATAGAGTATTTACGTTAATTATAACTGACAATTATTTTATTTCAAAACACAATACAATGCCAATTTCCTAACACAGTGCTAATTCAATCAAAGGCTTCGTTTAGCGTACGTTTTTTAATATCATCTAAAAAAAAATTAACTATGTTAAAAAGAATGCCCATATACAACACCAGAATTTCCTTGAACACTAGCAATTACCAGGAAAGTTCAGGTGCTTTGTAGGTGAATAGAACACATTAATACAATCAATTAAGCCTGACAGCGAATGTTTCTTTTAAAATTTCCATGATATTTAACTAACTTTGAGAAATTCCCTCAACTGTAGCCACCCTGACTTTGGTATCCTTTTTTTCTTAAAATTTAAATAAATCCTAGAAAGTGTAGTGTTTGGATTGGAACCTAAAATTCATGTTTTATTATTCCGAATCAAATAAAAAAAGGAAAATGCAAAATGAATTTCGAGAACACCTTGATATTTGCAGAAACGTGAAAATGATTCATACTTTTCAAAAATTCAAATTGTTCCTGGAAAGTGTAGTGTTTGGAATGTGCTTTTAAATTCGTAGTTTTTTATTCCGAATCCAATAAAAAAAAGAAAATGCAAAAGAAATTTCAGGAACACCTTGAAATTTCCAAAAAAGTGAAAAGAAATTTTATTTTTAAAAATTTCAAATTGTTCCTGGAAAGTGTAGTGTTTGCAATGTATTTTTAAATTCGTAGTTTTTTATTCCGAATCGAATAAAAAAAAGAAAATGCAAAAAAGATTTCAGGAACACCTTGAAATTTTCAAAAACGTTAAAATATTTTTTATTTTTAAAATTTAAAATATTTCTGTCAAGTATAGTGTTTTTTGCGTAATAACAAGATTATTTGGAGTAAACTTGCAAAATTTGCTGCAGAATAGAATGAAAAGTTTTTCAATTCAAATGAAAGGTAAATACGTTTCAGGTAGAGTTTACATTCAGGCAGTTAAGGGAGATTCTTTTTATCCACTTCTTTTCTCTTTTAGGTGTCAATATACAGTAGGAGATTGAGGCAATGCTAATGCTGTTTCAAGTGCTAATTTCACGATAAAGTGAAAAGAATCACTAAAACGGAATAAATTATTCAATTTGAAAATTTTGCTGTAAAATAAAAGCGTTTTTAAATTTTAAATTTGATCTCTAGATTTAATCTCAGCCGAAACCATTGTTTACTCAAATTGTTTACAACCATTGTTTACAACTCATTGTTCTGCTATATTCATTTTTCAAATTTTGTACAATTTTGTGGAGTCAATTTTCATTAGGATTTTATAAGAGTTGCAATTATTTTAAACTTTATTCATTGCTTGAAAGACAAGGAAAAAAATTACTATTTATTTAAAGTATTTGTCTTAAATAAAATGAAAATAAGATAAACTGTCGTTTAACTGTCGTTATGATTCTGTTCTAGGATTTGAGATGTAAAAAATTGTAATCAAAAGACTGTAAATTGGTTGATGCTCTATTTGAAATTTTCTTATCAGAGGTAAGATGCATTGGTGATTAAATTCATACTTGGAATAAGGAGATTAGAAGTAGGACCGGGTCGGACGAACCTAAGAGAAACTTTGTCGCTTCGCAGTTTCGCAACTGCGGATTAAGCAAAGGGAAGAGAATGAGGGCAAGAGATAGCGCGCTCGGTTTAAACTCTATTTCCTAAAGCCGGTCGAATACTACTTCTGGGCGCTTGTAGTTATATTCTGCATTCGCATTTGTTTATAATAAATAATAACAAATGTTACCAATTGACGGATTTCTTTACCTACATTTATATTTTACTATATTGACAAACTTACTTTACTTACTTACTTACTTACTTACTTACTTACTTACTTACTTACTTACTTACTTACTTACTTACTTACTTACTTACTTCATTATTATTTGTTATATTCTCTGTATTTTTCTAAAGTCCTGTTGTTTTGTAGAAAGAACGAGTGTTATAATGATATTGTAGTTGTCATAATATAAAGAAGGATCACATACTTCACTTGGAAGTTACGCTCCGAGTTACCTTCAAGTATTGTTAAAGGTTTTCTAGCATTCCGAGAGCTAAGTTAGAAGCGTACTTTCATAGAGAAATATGTAAGGACATTGTGAATGTGTACACATTATGGTTCACATACGTTAGACGCTAACCTCGAGAAATACGAGTGCGGTTTTGTTATAGCTGAAAGAATAAAGTTAGTAATTCTCTGGAAGGTTGTTATTTCACATCATTTTTCAGTTAACTGAATTCTTACAATTTATAAAAGAAAAGTGAACAAAGTAACTCAACTTTATCGTTCATTCTTTTCAAGAACTTCAAATTTCTTAAAATTCTATTACATATCACATAAAAAATACACTCTCATTATTGATGAGAATGTAAAAAAATTTTATTAATTAATGTAAATTGTATTAATTGTAATGTAAAATTGTATTAAAACGATACAAAGCGAATATAAACCCGTGTCTATGAACTTTAGCATTATGGTTCAAAATACGGATTTAGACCAATTTTTGTTTTGCAAAAAAACCAACATGTTTTGTTAAAACATGTTTATAAAATAAACATGTTTAAGGACGTTACATTTTTAAGTAAAATTACTGTAAGGATTTTAAGAATTTTAAGAATTAAGTTTTGAGAATTACTTTAATTAATGAAACGGATATTTTTTAATGGAAATTTGATTGAAGGGATAACTAGGGTAATAGATTGCTATACACGATCAGATATGGAAGACAACATGAATCAAGCTAGTTTACTTATCGAGGCTTCAGGTTAAATAGCTTGTCTCAAAGTGGAAATATCTAGCTACAGACATGAAATAATTCAAAATTAATTAACTATTAATAATACATTAATAAATAATATACTAGGTATGTGAATTATTCTAAATCTATAATAATTGTAAATAATTATATTTTCAAGTTACAATCATCAAAAATTTTATTTTGTAGTTCGAATTCTATCATTTACTTTTAATGTACAGTTTAGTTGCTGGTTCATATTTACCTCATGTCTGACTGAAATTGGTCATTTCTACTTACAAGTGCTAAACGTATTTCGCTGCTTGATCTTTTTTCTTATTCAACCACAAACATTCTAAAATTAGTATTAAATACAAAAGTGCTTACAAATCGGGGAGGAAGTATGTCCAAAATTTTTTCACTTTTCAAAAAGTATAACTGATGTAATAAATTGTAATGTTTAATGTATAAATTTGTAATGTTTGTCTACAAAGAAAATTGCAAAATACATGCGAATTATTGATGACGTAAAAGACACATTGTTGCCTTTATATTCCCTTTGAGGTTTTTCGATCGTTTTGAAGATATATTATTCTTTATACAATAAACGAAGGACAAAATAATCTTTTCCAGGAAATAGATGTGAAATATTAGTTGAGTCGTTTTCTTAATCCATGGATTTTAAAAGAATTCGACAAACACAAGAATTACATTATCATTAGTGTGCGCGTGACCGAAAGAGATTTTCAGCAATTAAATGAAAAAACTGTGTTACTTTTCAAATTTGCATTTTATTGTTCTTACAAAGTGAGTTTATTGCTATTAAGAGCGAGTAAGTCAGATTAGTGGGGCTTTCCGAGATCTCCACCCTTTAATGTTCATATTCACACAGTATGTGACAGAGGTGGCAGCGGTATGAACGCTTTCCTGTTTTAACCTTTCTCTCTCTCTCTCTCTCTTTTCTTCTCATTCCTCAAAATCTCTAGCGTGCGCTCTCTCTCTGTTCCCCTCTCTCTCTTTTCTTCTCACTCCTCAAAGTCTCTAGCGTGCCGTCTTTCTCTCTCTGTTCCTCTTTCTCTCTCGTTTCTTCTCACTCCTCAAAATCTCTAGCTCGCTTATACGACATCCACAAACTGCTTCAAATCTGACACCGCATTGGTGCACGTACGCCACTGGTTAAAGTGGGTATATTTGCACTGACAGTGTTCCGCTAACGAACCCATCGTGGTGGCTTTAGCTATCCTCACCACACCTATCGCACCCTGCCTCCACCCCGGATCCGCTTTCTACATGCTATCTCTCTTTACTTTAGTCAGTTACCCCTTCCTCCTGCTCTGGAATTTGCAGTCTCTCTCCCCTTGATGCTGTTTTGGGACCTCTTGTTGCAGCAACAAATCGCATTGCGTTGAGTGGCTGTACTGAATTCTTAGTCAGCTAAGAGAATGAGGAGTCGTGTATCGCATTCGTAAAAGCAGTAGTTTCCTGATTGTTGCTTTTCGAGTACTTGGATTATGTTGATCTAGCCGAAACTGGGTTCGCATCAGTTTTATGTACGTGAAAAGGATTAGTTGCTGTGAATATCTTTCAGTTGTAGTTGCATAGTAACGGATTCAATCCGGAAATATGTACTTGAATAAACTTTTTTTATCACAATATTCACAATTTTTATCATTCTTGCTATAATCTTCTTGTTATCGCGTATAGTATACGCGATTCTTATGCATGTGTAATCATTAAACAATGTCATTTCTATTAAAACGGAGTTTGTAAAGTCGTGACGCTTCTATCTTAATGTTATTAGTTCGTGGTGTATGGCGGATTATTTTCCCGCCACGAACTAAAAGTATAGTCCCGACCTTACTATTTTTCTTTAGAAACTTTCTACTCTGTGAGTTTCTTTCTATGTAGTATTATTCTATGTCCAATAGAAATGTTAAGGCATGGAGTGAAACTACATAGAGAGAAACTCGCAGAATGGAAATTTTATAATGGAAGGCAATTGTGACCGAGACTGTATTGTGAACGAGGCTTTACTACTTGTAGTACTTATTGCTAGATGGCGTTTATTCTGTAGAAATCAGGCCTGGTAGGAATTGACTAAGTCTGGTGCTGCCCCTGTACGTTTTTCCACTGCACTAAAATTACCGCCTGGACAGAGTCCGTCAGACGTCACGTAAGTTACACAACGTCCGACCTCTGTAACTTCCTAAGCCAATGATATACCCAGAAACATCAAAAACAAACAAAGTGATTTAAAACTTAATTTCCTCCCTTCATTTTCCTCTCTTCATTTTATTCCCTTCATTTTTCTCCCTTCATTTTCCTCTCTTCATTTTCCTTCCTTTATTTTCTTCTCTTCATTTTCTTCTCTTCATTTTCTTCTCTTCATTTTCTCCCCTTCATTCTCTTCCCTTCATTTTCTTCTCTTCATTTTCTTCTCTTCATTTTCTCCCCTTCATTTTCTTCCCTTCATTTTCTTCCCTCCATTTTCTTCCCTTTGTTTTAATAAACCTGAACGCTTCTAAAAATCATTGGATTTTTTAAAACTTTAAAATACTAGAGGGCTTCAAGTTTCTAGAAAAGTTTTCTCAGTGTTTACGAACATTAGGGTTATTAGATGGCAAACATTACTTTTATTTGAAGATCGGTGATTAGATGTAATGTTTGCCAATGGAATTGGATAGACCAGTGCATGAAAGGACAAAGAGTACTGTAAGCATTGTACTTTCTAGTAGCCCAGGAATAAAAGTAATGCTACATCTCGGTGTTATGGCTCGTGAGACGGAAAATGATGATCGTAATGTGAAAACGTGCCGCTGCTTCTGGATTTCTTACACCAACTTACACTTGGTTCAAATCAGTGCCAATTTTCCATGATCAAATTTCTACTTAAATGTATGAATACACACATATATACATCTCCCTCGAATTCTCAGCTTTTCGCAAACAAGCTTTCAAGAATTTTCCAACATTACACTTACCTTATTTTCTACTTTCTGGAGTGCCCATTTTCAACTCGTTTTCTAAGACCTTTACTTTCTCAATTCAGAATCTAGTGTTACAACTTTGAAAACAGAAATATAGCGAAATAAATGCTGTAAAAGTTCTGTTCTGTTACCAAAATAACTATTCTTCTTTAATTGTAATTAAATTTAAACAGTTATTTTCCCAGGTGAGAAAACTATCGGAAACGATTATAATCGAAAACTTCATTCATGCGAATAAGCATATATGACCGTCCACGACAAAAGGTACCTTATGCGCTTTTAACTTATTTTGTTGTAGACAGTCACATATGCAAAACGATTATATATAATAGTTGGTTAACGAACCAACTATTGTGAAGTTATTGTTTGAATCGTTTGCGAAGAATTGCTTCATCCGGGAATAATAATAAGGAATAATTAATTAATTGTTTAAAAAAATATATATACACGAATGAAAAATACTCTCAAATACTTTCAATTTTCCAGTTTTGCACTAGAAATAAAAGATGGATTAATTGAACCAAAAATTGCTACAAGATTGAGTGCGGAAATATTTTTAATTAAAAATTTCAAAGTGTATGAGCAACACACTTGAGAAATTGTTTTTGCTCCTATTTGTTTAGAAAAGAGACAGTTTGGGAATTTCTTCCTACCTTCTGTATCTTTGGGAATGGAATTTTACGGGCAATCGATGGTCGTTGAAGGACGGAAAAAACGGTGGGAGGAGAAGCGCCGATGTCGATCAATAAAGAGCGCCAGACGTTATAAATGTATAGATGTACGCAATGAAATAGATGTATCTATGCCTAGTTTGACATGTTTAGGTATTTCTATTAAAATATGTAAATTTATCGTCGCGCATATTTGAAAACGGATAAATTATGCCGGTCGTGTATCGCATCGTTCTCGGTCGGTAAAATATCGATGGGCACGCGAGAACGAGTTCCGCGCATAACGGCACGCTCTCTGTCGGCTAGCAACACGAATGTAATTTATGATGCTCATTGTGTAACGATCATAAATAATCTCATTATTTACGAAGGGACTCCACAGTATCCGGGGCTACTGCAGAATTCACTTTACTGGTTTTGCTGGGTGAAGCTTCCAAAAGTTGCAGCGCAGATAACTTTCTGCTATCCACAATCTACTAATAGTAAACGCTAATTGCTTTTGCACCCAAATTGCTGTTTCTATGCGGGTATCTAGAAAGCAAATTTCTTTTAAATTATTAATCACATTTTATTATTGTGGCTTAATTATATTAAGTTATTGTTTTCATTGCAGAGACTGGTAGAAAAATTTTTATGATACTGTTTATAATTCACTGTTTGTTTATAATTCACTGTTTGTTTATAATTCACTGTTTGTTTATAATTCACTGTTTGTTGTAAATAATATTTAGTAGAGAATAAAAATTGACAATATCATGATCCAGGAAATAACAAGAAGAACTAGGAGATAAAGTATGAAACAAACGCTATAGTTTACATTTGATAAAAGATCCAATCACTGCAGAGCGCACCTTTTATCAGCCATCTTGGTGACGATTAAAACTGAAAAAAGATTTTGCCTTCTGTCTTTCTCATTGCTTAAGCTTTCATGATTAACGATTTTATTACATATTAGCCCATAATCTTCACAAACTCTGTAGAGTAGTGTAAAAATAATAATCTGATAATAACACATTTTTTAAAAATAAAAAAATGTAAAAATAGTTGATATGGTCTTATTTTTTATTTAATTATTATTATTATTTATTTAATTAATTCCAATCGCTTCTGAATGGTAAAAAGCAACAAAAATGAAAAGTGTGGAAGGCAGCCGAGCTGCCCTTCACACCTTGCCATTTTCTCATTTTAAAGTTTGAATTTAGAGTTTTTAAGTGCAATTCTCACTAAAAGTCATATTTAAAACGCTTCTGTGTAACACAAAAAGGAGTTTTGTGGTGAAGGAATTTATTCTAATCGTTTATGAATAGAAAAAATCAAGAAAAATGAAAATTGTGGAAGGCAGCCGGGCTACCCTTCACACAGAAAAAATAAAGTCTAAATGTAATCACACCTAGAAAGCTAAAAAGTTGCTAAAAAGAGTAAAAACTAGTTCAGAGTTTGGCTAAAAGATGAATCAAGTCAAGTTTTGGTCTTAAAATTAAACATTTGAGGATAAATTTTAGTCCAAGTGGACTAAAAACAAGACTTATTTTTTTATATACTCCACCATAGTCGATTTTACATTTATTATTTGTTAATTTGATATATTATTGAAAGAAGACACACAAGGGTTTATTTTATACTGGTTTTTATTGTAATGAATGTTATAATACAGTACGGTCATCAAAGTAGGAGTCATAGGGAAGCGTGAGTGCGACTAGGACAATAATATCTTTCCGCATAAGAATGTCATTGTCGCACTCATGGACTGACTACATTTGAATTGACCTTACTATATACATATAATAATTAATTTTATTGTAGATAATATAATTAATACTGTAATATATATTACAATTTTTATTTTAATATACTTTGAATTCAAGAATTTTCAATTCAACTAATTTTTGAAGAATTAACATCTTTGGCTTTGGAATATCTACCAGAATAATTAGAGGCATAACTATTCTTCGTGTATTGAGGATTGTCTGTGTAATCTGAGACGCTTGAAATTGCTTCATGTACTGACACTATGTTATGGATATTGCTACTTTGAAGCTGATTTACGTAGTTTATTGTCAAACATGGGGTATATTTTGATTTATGAATTTTAGCAGAAATAATAAATTTGAGGTTTTCATAAATTCTTATATAATACAAAGTTTCATTATAAAATAATTATTATATGTTTAACATGGAAAAGATTACTATTAGTATTCTATTCTATTCTATTATATTCTTCATATATTCGATTGTTGCTGTTTTACTTATCATAAAATTACAAATAATTTAAATTATAATTTTGAGGAGCAATAAATGCTAAATGTTTACTTTTGAAGGGGGAGATTTTTTATTTTAAATTTAGGACTTACAAGTAAAGCTCTTTAAGACCCTTTATGTTTTTAAGGATTCTGTAAATATTTATTGTAGGTCACTGTGAAGCACAACTTTTAACAGTAATTTCTGCAATCTAGGGAAAAAAATCAACGGTTAAGAAATTAGTAATAAGTAAAAAAAATAGTGTATTACAGCAACTCATCTAAAAATGTACAAAAAAATAGCGTTAAAGCATGTTTACCTCCACATCAGGTCTTGTTCCAAGGGCATATATTAATGCATCTGCAATGTCTTTTGGTAATACATGTGGAACCGTGTCGAAGAAATCCTTTAGTTCTTCAAATTTGCAGCATAGTTCTGTTTTAACCAGTCCAGGACAAATTCCCTATGTTAATGTTAATTATAAATCAAGACGAATGAATTAAAACTTAAATTAACGTTTCCCGAGTCGAAATTTAGGTCCTACTTTCAACCTGGTGCTACTGATTAGAACCTACTTTACAACTGGTAGAACCTACAGCACCTACTTTAAGTCCATT
>WNHD01003008.1:0-13590 GCA_011057455.1 Ganaspis sp. Gsp50
GAATGTGACTTATGTGGAAAAAACGGTGAACTTTGAACTGTAACGTAGAAGTAGAAGAACCGAGAAAATTTGAGATCTTAATATAATAAAGGATTTCACATGGTACAAATTAAACTCTACGATATTTTTTCTTCTTTTAATAGTATGCACATTTTATAGTTTGCTTTACACTTTAGGCGTGTTAAAATAATCAGCCCGATATTCAATTGTATAATACGTTAATTTAGCAGAAATGAATATCGATTTATAAAATGTGTCGTTAAATTTTGACAGTCCTTTTTTGTGGCTTTTATCTGCAAGAAATTCATTATTTTTAATTCAAAAGTATTCTATTATTTCTAAAATTAAAAATCCTTTTTTAAAGCAATTAAAATTTCCATTGAATAAAATATCGAAAATTGTCAAATCAAATGTCATGTTTTGTCATTACTCAGATAGTGAACTACAAACAATAGATTGTAGTCCTATAGTCAACATTGAAAATATATCGTATTTTACACTCCTCAGAGTAATTTTAATTATCTTTTTTTCTCCGTGTAATTTTTCAATTATTTATGGAATTTAATATTTAAATTATTTTTATACTTAGACTTAAATAAATTATACTTTTTGAATTATTGAAAAATGTTAAAGGTTGATTTTTGTAAAAATTTCATCTATAAGGAAGACAAATTTTCATGAAATGAATATAATTTTCTACTTGTTTATTAAGTCATGTTGCTCCTCATTTGTTGTTCCTATATTTATTCTTTTCAATTGGTCAATCGAAGTATCAACTTTCTGATCCTTTTGTAAAAAGGGATTGTTGTCCCAGTTAATAAGGATGGTAGTAAAAATGATATTAAAAACTGTAAGCCTATTGTAATTTTGAGCGCCATACCGAAAATTTTTGAGAGTATTTCTACTGATCAGTTTTATTTAGCTGTACAGACTCTAGTTATTGAGGAACAACATGGTTTTGCACATTGTAGGTCTGTCGACACGCATTTGACTATTTTCGATCTACACTGATTTCTCAAAGGTTTTTGATAAACTAAACCATAATCTTCTTGTTATTAAGCTGCGCTTGATTGGTGTCTGATTCCTTAGTTGATTTCATTTATATTTATTTAATTCATAGATATTAGTCGGTGCGTATTAACTATGAATTTTCTAATGATTACTTGGCTTCTTCCGGTGTTTCCCAAGGTTCGCATTTGGGTGAGTTGCTTTTTCGGATTTACATTAATGACATTAAGACTATTTTTGTACGTTGCTTTTTTCTGCTTTTTGCTGGCGGTTTGAAATTTTATTATGCTATTTCAACATTTGAAGATTGTATTATTTTGCAAAATGAACTAAACAGTCTATCTAAATGGTGTAAATCTAATTTTATGTTTTTGAACATTAAAAACTCTTTATTTTGCCTTCGTGAGATCAGTGTTGGAATCTTCATGTGTGATCTGTCTATCTTATCCAGAGTGTCATGTCAAAAGACTTGAACGTGTTCGAAATCATTTTTTGTGCTATGCTGCTAGAAAAACTGATACTCCGTTTGATTTTTTCTCCCACGACTACGGTAATTTGCATTCTACCTTTAATATCAAACCTATTCGTTCTAGATATGTGTACGCTGATATGACTTTCTTTTACAAAATTGTAAATAATTTGTTAAATTGCCCTTCGATTACGCCTAGTATAATAATTTATGATTCTCAACGCAATTTATGGACTCAAGTGTATTAACTGTGTAAAAATAGTTTACTTTCGATGTAAGAACTGGGAAAATTTTTAATTTATTCAGTTATTCCTTATTTACTACTTTTTAACAAAATATTTTTCACATCTATTTTGCAATCTCCCATTGTAATTCTTATTTTTTTTCTTTAATTTATTCACAATTTAACGGGTAGAAAAACCATTTTAAATACAAACTATGCTAATCCTAATTTTTAAAGAAAGCAACGAGGGCCCACCCGTGGTGTATATGTTTATTTATACAACAAATTCAAGAAAACATCGGTTAATTGTGCACGAGAAGCGGTAAGTAAAGTCGGAGTTTTGATGCTAAGAAGGCGTCGGAGGGGAATAAACTTTGAAAAGTTGCGACAGCGCCTGCGCAAAGTTTATTTCCTTGGGAAAGAGAGTTTATGCCCCTCTGACGCCATCTTAGCATGAAAACTCCGACTTTACTTACCGCATCTCACGCACAATAAACCCATGTTTTCTTGCATATGTGGTGTAAAATAACTTTCAATAGGGCGGCTCTTGCAGAACTTGTAATTGTTGACTGCACAGTGGGCCAGAAAACCATTAAAAGTGGCCAAAATTAAAATTTGAACTTAAAAACGAACAAATTGGCTTGCAAGTTTTTACTTAGGGGTTTTTGGGGTCGCTGATTACGAATCTGGTGTCAGATTTTTAAAATTCAAAATGGCGGATCCAATATGGCTGACGAATTTTCAAAAAGTGATTATACTTTCTTGAAACTTGGTAGTGTGGGGTTTTTGAGGTCGCTGATTACGAATCTGATGTCAATTTTTTTAAATTTAAAATGGCGGATCCAATATGGCCGACGGATTTTTAAAAAATGTTTACACTTTCTTAAAACTTATTATAGTGGGATTTTCGAAGTCGCTAATTACGAATCTGAAATCAGATATTTAAAATTCAAAATGGCGGACGAATTCTCAAAAAGTGATTGGATTTTCTTGAAAGTAAGTACTCAGGCATTTTTGGAGTCGCTGATTACGAATCTGTAATCAGATTTTTCAGATTCAAAATAACAGATCTAATATAGTAAAAGATTTTGATGTTTTTAAGAAAAAGTTCTTAATTGACAGTAAGTGAATTTAGTACGATAGTTGATATTTTTAATTGGTGGAAAAAATTTTCATAAACTTACCTATTATTAGCCTACAAGATTGTTTAAACTTTGCAGTTTCCGGGATCCACCACGAGGAGGTTATAGGTATTAGAAGACCCCATTTCTTTTTTTGAAATTTTTTTATTTTTTTTGTTTTTTTTATTTTTTAAATGGAATTAAATATATTCTTTAAGATAAATCTGTTATAAAAAATAGTAATCTTCTCGACAATTTTATTCTTCCTCATCATCTGACAACACAACATCATCTAACATACGAAAAGTTTCAGAGAGTCCTGTTTCATCGACTTCTTCCTCATTGGCATTGTCTTCCATAAATGTTTCGGTTTCATTAGAGTCAGCTTCTGGTACACTCAGCAAATTTCGAACTTCTTCAGGAATTGATAAAAACTTATTTTTTCTTAATCTCATTTTGAGACTCACACTTGATATTTTTATATCAGATGTGTCCAGCACTCTGTAAAAGACATCTTCAAGATTAGCTTCTCTGCTATGTTTCCTGCTGTGATTCAATCGGAAATTTTTGTAATCTTTATTACGAGCTTCAGATGCTTCTTCAGCTAAGACTCCAACAGGTAGTATGCTCGTATTAATAATATCAGCACCATGCATAAGCAGTTTGTGCAATGTTGACGGCATAGGGTACCAAGGATAGAGACTTACATATTTCTTAGCAGCGGAATCGCAAACGCTTTGAAATTTCATAGCATCCACTGGAAGATGGATTGAAATCGCAATCAAAATTGTCTTTATCTCCTTCAACAATTCCAAATCAATTCCAAGACATTCAGCCAAGATTTCTAGGTTTCCAAATGCTTTTCGAGCAGTATTACCATCAATAGTATTTCCAGAACCTCCTGCTTTTGGCTTGTCCACTATAAGACCTAATTTACTTCTACATATTTCTTGAATTTGTTTCTTTCTTTCAGCAAAGACAGATTTTTGATGAACAGTACGTATTTGCCATACTTTAAGATCCTGTCTATAAGAAATTTTCAAGAAACATCCGAAAACATTAATCCATGCATGTAGTGGGCTGATACCATGCATAAGAGATTTTGGATCTGGCAAGAAAACCACGTTTTGCTTATTCGAAAGGTCGTTAAATAATTTAGGCGTGGCATGACAGATAGGACAAGTTTGCATACTTTTAGTACCCGTAATGATGTTCAATACTTTGCCATCTATGAGAGTCAAGAACAATGAAAAATGAATACATATGCTTCGATCATCATCCAAGTCAACTTGAAAGGTTTCTAACTTGTCTATTTGGTTTTCTATGTTCAACTTCTGCTTTAAGATGACATCCGCTGATTCAGAAACATACTCCATTGTTAGAGGTCGACAAAATCTTACTGATTGTGGTGATCTGTTATTCCACAAAACAACATTATCTATGCTTAACATTCGCTGTGGAATTAGCGTAGTCGCAAATAAATTTGTATCAATTGGTTTCGAAAGGTTTTCGTCTGGAACCGATTTGAAAGATTGCTTATAAGCTGAGTGACCAGAACTGCCATCAAATCCCCATGAACATATTAAAACAGCATCAATTTCCATCGCGTCTTTTGACATCATATCTTCAAGAATTACATCCTTTTGCATTTCAACAATTCTGTTTGCTGTGTGGTTTAACAATGCCTGTAGTGTTACTTCAACTTTGTTTTCGCAAATAGAGATGAATTCCTTTGATGGCCTGCATTCAGACTTTATTTCTCGTACATCATTATATGGTGTACGAGAGATATATTATATTACAAGAATACGTACAATAATATTCTACGTACAATATTATATGGTGTACGAGATATCTGCACCACTTGATTTAAATGCTAAGCGCATATTTGCATACACGTCTTTAGAAAGAGAATTGTTTAGTAAAAATGCTAATGCTTCTTCAGGGGTTTTTTTCTGTATTGAACTTTCAAATAATTTTCGGATTTTTTTTGGTTGTTCAATATTCTTTAAAACATAATTAATAACTGAATAAAAATCCTTGTCTCCAGATCTACTTGCTGATTGACGACATGCCATCAATAAGGATTCTGGGTTATGTTCTTGATTTGGATTGATTTTTGAAACTTCGCGTCGTTTTGATCGCGAGGATTTGTTTTCGAATTGAAGACTCGGACGACCAGGACGTGAGCGTTCATTTTTGTTTTCTATGTTACAACCTGCATTAATATTTAGTTCAGGAATATTGAAAATAGAATTTAACCAATCTACATGTTTTTGTTCAAATCTCGATTTCATTCTGTGTTCAGCGTTAAATTTTGTATTCCGCTTACCTCTTAAAGAAGTAATTGCTAGTTTCAGTTTAGCTTTAGACTTCTCATCAACATTGGACACATCAATGTTCTTTTTATGAAAAATATAATCCATGACTAAATCAATATCTTTTAATTTTTCTATTTGCTGAAGAATTTCACTTTTAGTGAACTTTTCCATACTTACCTATACATATAAACGAAAGAAACGAAAACAAGAACAAATGGAAACGAAATAAATCGAAAAATGTCAGGGTTTAACAATAAAATGTATTTTTTGTCTTTAACACTTTATTCCTTACCAGAATAGGAAAAACAGAAAAGTGACCGTTAATTTTCCATACTTAATAATAAATAAAAACAAATAAACGAATAAACACAAACGAATCGACTTACATAGTTAACAGGATAATATTTGCAGAAAAAAATCGATAATCAGTATTAATTGTATTAAATTGAAAATTATGCAAAAGTTAATGAAAATGTGCAAAAATGTGCAAATTTATCTGAAAGCACATTTAATAAAGAAAAGATTCCATGTTTATTTTTTCTGTTATGAGATGGTAATTAGGAGTAATGTCGAACGACAGCGAGTACAAATCACAGAATTTGACGTTCGACTCAATAAAATGTGTTTAATTTTTTTAATGAAACACTATTATCAATTCTTTTTTTACTTTTTTTACTGCACTACATCTTATTGAAATGAAAAAAAATTCATAAGTGAAATACGTATTATTTTTTAGAAAAAAAAAAAATTTATTTTACACCGATCTTGGATATTCCCTATACAACATTTTTTAATTAAAATCAAATTGTGACATTAGTATTTGAGTAAATATTATAACATTGAACTAAAAGTTACCTTATCTAATATATATTTAAACTACTAACATGAAAATGTAAAATTCTACAGTTGACTTTTGGCCACTTTTGCCTATCGTCTGACCCACTGTGGACTGGTAAGAAATATACTAGCCGTAAAAATCCTACACATCAGCAGATGCTAGTAGTTGCGAGGTTATAATCTACAATGTCAAATTCGTTAGTTGTCTTCAAAGTTGTAAAATATAAATAAGTAAGTTATCAAGAATCATGTAATTCTTTGTGTGCGAAGACTGAAAGTAGCGAAGAGTCTGATTACCAATCATATTTCAGACAAAACTAGCACTAAGTTAGCTGAAACACAATAGCCACAACTAAATTTCATAGAATTATAAATTACATAAGAACAATATAGTCTTTCCTCAAAAGGACAAATACTTCTCTTTGTCTATCGATGGTTGCTGATGCATAAACATAAGTCACCAATGTGTGAGTGCAACTTACTAATGCCCCATGTTTTCTTTTGCTTCTACACACAAAAATACAATGTATTTTTACGCTAGACTGTTATTGCAATTTATTTAATTTTCAGTGACACAAACTTGCAGTGAAGATGGAATGGAATTTACTTTAAAAACGCCAGAAGGATTTACTGGAAGAATATACACCTACGGATATTATGATAGATGCTTTTTCCGTGGGAGTGGTGGAACAATTAATGTTTTGCGAATCAGTGGTACTCAAGGCTACCCAGATTGTGGAACACAAAGGGTAAGAAAATATGATGCTGTACATTGCTTGTAAAAATATTTTGTTTATTAATTAAAAAGAGAACTGTTTCTTATAACTAGTATGGCGAAACAATGACCAGTATTGTGGTTGTACAATTTTCGGACTACGTACAAACTTCAAGAGATAAAAGATTTAATCTAACTTGCCTATTTCGAGGTCCAGATGAAACTGTAGTAACATCGGATTATATTGGAGCTGGGTATATTTATTTAAATCTTAACATGCACTTTGCACTTTTATACTGTTCCAAGTAAAGACGCATATCCATTTTATTGAAAATTTATATATTAGTAGAACTATAAAACATAATTGCAAATATATTTAATACTGATAAACTGACATACGAGAATTTTCTCGCCTGTTTTATTAATTTTGATTAGGCATTATTAGAGAGAGAGAGAGAGAGAGAGAGAGAGAGAGAGAGAGTGATTGGTTAGAAATTTAGGCACAGGTGGCACAAGCGATCGGGCCGCTTATCGTCTAGTATTATTCTTGTACGCATGTTAGTAATCAGAAATCCCTACCGTGAGACGATAATAGTTTCGCCAGAAAGCAAACTCGCCTAAATTTGTATTAAAAGGCGCTACGAACTTTCGAAGCAGTGGAGAGCATTTCATCGAAAAGTAGAACAGTGGCCTGTAATCTCTGAACATGGAAATAAAGAGTTATGATTTCATATTCAAATCTGTCGCTTTTTCTGAACCTTCATAACCCATACCAAGAAGCAGACCACTGGCGAAAAGGAAGGAAGGAAGGAGAGAGACCCCTCTTCACGCAGCAGATCATCTATCACCTCCCTGCCTAAACCATTGCCAGTGCCCGAGCCAGAAGGAAGAAAGGAAGGAGAGTGACCCTTCTGACACTTCTCTGCCTAAACCCGTGCCAACGTCTGAAGCAGAGGGAAGGACGAAAGAAGTGAGGCCCCCTTACCAACAGTGACAGAATCCCTGTAACTTCCCGGCCCGAGCCACTGCTAGCCCCTAGCAGGAAGCTCTGTCGCTCTTTACAACCGCTCTTTCTCTCTACTTTCGAACCCAGCGCATCTGCCTCGACTACCCCATGCAGAGATCCCCGTCCCTACCGATACCCATTTAATCGACTCCCTCGTATAGAGCCTGCTCTCTCTCTCTCTAAAGTGCCGATTCCCGGTAAAAAGAAAAACCACTCCCCCCCAAATATGTGACTACCCACAGTACAAACTCTGTACAAATAGCGAATATTAGCAAAGAAAAATGAAGTTTTTAAGTAAACTTATTAACTATAAAATATCATAATAGATATCACAAACGTTCAAAAACTAGAATATTTAAAAAAAAATTGTTTATAGGCACTGAGACGACTAAAAACTCTTGAGTTTTCGTAAATTTAGTTTTCTTGGAAAGTAATTTTCATTATTTAATAAGTGTTAAAATATGATTATAAAAATAGTTTATCTCAAAAAAATTTCCGTTTAATATACATAGAATAAAATATACAATAACATAGGATACCGTCAACCGAGGCTATTTGTCCCAGGGAAATGCTACTTTCTTACTCAACTCTTCACTAAAATTTAGATTTATAAAAAAAAAAAATTACTATGGAGTTACGTTGTAAACATCCTTCTGAAGAATTTCTATAAGTTGGATGAAAAAAATAAAAATTTTTTTCGAAGGTATGAACCTTCAAAGTTGTGGGAACAATAGCCCCGTATTTGGGGCTATTGTTCCCATCAAAATTTGTTTATTTATAAAATTAGTTTAACCAATTTCTCCATCGTTTTAACTGCATGAAATCTTTTCTTTAGGAAGTATAGAGTACGATAAAAAAGGAAAGATTAAAAAAGATTATTTTTGTAGGAATTATTGAACATTTTTGAAAGAAATTTTATTGAAATTATAAATTGCTTAACAAATATGCAGCACCTCTCGTCCGATGAGAATAAAAAGTTTTAATAATATCTTTTTAAAATATTTATTCGAAATTCAATATTATTTGAAAATTACACATTGATTAAAAAATAACCAGCATTTAATGACAGCTACATTTTTGAGGTTATGTTGTACTTTTATGTTGTTTTTTACACTTTTCTCTTAAAATTATCAATGAAAAAGTTAGGTCACCGATTGTACTTCATCACAAATAAATTGACTAAATGTTCCTGTTATATTTTTAAAGCTACTACAACAGTTAAGGATATCCAAGATGCTTTTCACGGATTTGATTAACTGACAACGCAAATTTTCCAAGTTTATGAATTTTTTTCTGATTTCTGACAAACAATTTAATAAAGGCATTTATTGCCTTCTATTCACAAGATACCAAACAATACTTACACCAAGAGAGAACATTAACAAATTTAATATAAACATTTTATTTATTAAAAAGTAGCATGGGAACAATAGCCCCTGGGTGGGAACAATAGTCCCTGTCGACGGAACTCTCTTTGTTGTTGTAACTAGTTGTTTTAAACAATATAAAAAATTGCTTTACAGTGAAGTACGATTTTTACGAAATTGTCATAAAAGTTTCTATATTTAAAAAATTTCACAGAAATTCTAGTCCCGACAAGAATAAAATCATTGTGCTAGTATTAAATAATAGATATTTACTTTATTTAGCAACTAATATCTGCTACCTTTGTTTTCACCTAATTTCTATCTTAATTAAATTTTTCTTTCTTGATTGATATTGTCATTGAAATATAGCTTTTTAAATTTAAAAATCAACTAACCTTGATGAAATAAGGCCTACATTAGAAGACTTACTATTTTGGCACCAAAGTCACGAAAAAGATAAAGAGACATACAGTGAAACTTCTAAGCAGGAGAGCATGTTCATTCATCTTCGTTTAGCAGTGGGTCATTCGAGCACCCGTGAAGGTTTAATTTTAGCACGTCATTGAGAAAGCGAGTTCGCACGAAAGCTGTCGATTATAGCCAAAGATAGCGCACCATTCTACCCGCACAGCCCTCTTCTACAAATGACTCTCCTATTCTAGGTTCCACTGTTTTGGAGTATCACTGTATAAAATCTCTTGAAAAACCTAAACATAAAACAACCTAACCTACTTGCAGAACCATAATCATAAACTTTTTTGACATATTTTGTTAATGTTTTTACAGAAAAGAAAAAACTCAATATATTTCTGAAGGACCAATTTGACATGTTTCATTTTTAATGTTTATTTTTTGATAGTTATGGTATTTTACAGCGTAAAGCAAATATTAAGAAAAAGAAATAAGTATTTGAATTATTTATTTATTCTATTGTTTCTCAACAATACGATTATTAATATAAACAATTATATTTATGTAAATATTTTGTAGCATTTAATAAAAAGAGTGCTTAACAAAAGAAACGAAAATCATTTGCAAAATGAATACAAGCAAGTAAAACATATATCAAATAATAAAATAAAATATAAAAATATAATATTAATAAAATAAATAATGTAATAAATTGTTTATGACATTATTATATATTTTAAACATTTATTTTTAACATATTAATTTATTTGACTTGGAAACTGTCATCAGAGAAAATTATTATCATTTTGAAAGATAATTGAAATCTTAAAAGTATTAATTATAAAATAAAGTTGTCATAATTCAAGAACCCTTGAGAACAAAACACTAAAAGTTGAAAATTGAAATAGACCCTTAAAAATGAAACGTATTTTCAGGTAGATTCACATAGCAAATAGATAAAAAGAGCTTCATCGTATATGTATAACTAAATAATATAAACGAATTCGACCCCTTATGCAACTTGCTGAAAATCAAACAGACTGTTCTATTTCCAAACTCTCGATAAGATACAAATTAGCAAACAAGTTTTCCCGGTTTAAGCTTTTCCCATTCTATAGAATGAATTTCACACATGAGATTGTCAATTAATTTAAAATTAATTTATTTAGTGCAATCGCTAGGATGAAAAAACGGCTAATATGTTATTGTAAAATTAATAATTATTAAAAGTAACAAGAAAGCTGGTAAATTATGTGACGAAGTAGTGCGAAAAATGTTAAAATAATTGGTTCAGTAGATTTTGAGTTATGGTGAATTCGGACTTCAAAAATATCAAGTTTTATAAAAAGCCTTTAAATGCTTGCACATTAAAATTTCAAAATTAAACTCGATAATTGTTTTATACTTAATACCAATTCCATAGAGCAAAGAGCTTTTATTAAATGGTTTTTAATAATATATATGTTTATAGCAATAACGAAAACTCACAATTTTTGTCTTGCTTTAGCTGACTGGGCCTTAGTTGTTTTGACATAGCTGGCTGGACCATTTGTTTGTTCATCTTGAGATGGCTGGGACATTTTATGTCTTGCCTTAACTGGCTGGGCCATTTGCTTCTCTTGCCTATGCTAACTGATTTATTTGCATGTCTTGCCTTTGCTGTCTCGATTGTCCCCTTAGCTTGTCTTTGCTGGCTGAACCAATTTTTGTCTAGCTTAAAAAATGGTTTTTTGAATTTATTTTGAAAACTGTACATAAACTGGTTATTCTTGCTTCGGATTCGAATTCAGCGGACAAAAATACGTGAGAATAAACTACCGTAGTGTTTCGGACAAACGAAAAATTTTATTTTGTTAATCCTTCTTTACTATATTAAGTTGAAAACCATCGTCGAAAATATTGGTCGTTCATCTCAGTGACGTTATTCAACAAAATGTTTTCATACTTTTTCCAAACGAACAACCTTTATTATTAAATATAAAGGAATATGACACGGAGAAGCCTTTGGACTGCCTGGAGTACCATGAAGTAAAAATTTTTTACCCAAAACTCGGGAGCATGCATCACCCACTCTGGGTGCGTGGCAGCCCCACTTCTGGTTTCACTGAGAAACCAAATTATTGGCACGACTATTCGGGATTGCCACGCACCCAAAGTAGACGCGCCGAGCGCCCAGTGTGGCAGATCCATCAGTCGAGAATTATGGTAGAGCGAACTCTCACCCTCAAGCGTACAGATAACCCAAAGGTCTCTCCGTGTAGGTGTGAAAGCTGCCTAAGGTAATATGCTTTTTCGGTCATATTTTGATTCCGCCGAATAAACATTCTGTAATATTAAATTTTGTCTACATGGGTAGTTTTGACAATGAAATCATTATCCCTAGATTAAGGACAGTTCTGAACAGGTGATTTCTGAACGTCGACGTCGACCACCTATTCTGGATTCCTCTTAAGGAGACAGTCATAGCTTAAGTCAGATGCAGAGAAATAGAGGATTAGTGGAATATAACAGGCCAAACTGATGAATAGACAAATTCGAATTTTTTTTTTATTGGTCTAGACCATTCCACTAGGTCCTATCTACAGAGTTTCTTTAGGCCACTGTCCCATGACAACGTTTTGAGTTAGGTTTTGTGAGACGCATGGAAATGGACCAAAGTTGATTTAACCGACAGTTCGTTCGACATAAATTTATTTACACGAACTTCCATGTGACAGAATGTCATGTGAACGAAAGTTAATGCGACAGAATATCCATACAACATAAACTCCATCTGCCGACAAATCTTGTGACTTTAAGTCTGTACGACAGAAAATTCATTTAACAGAAACTTAATTTAACATAATATCCATGCAACATAAACTCCATGTGATCGACAAATCATTTAAGCGAAAATTCATTTGATAGAAAATCCATTTGTCAGAAGCGTTATTTGACAGAATGTCCATGCAACAAAAAATTTATTTGACTGACAAATCGTGTAAATAATGGAAACAATTTACATTATTTACATACAATCGTTTACATGATTTGTCGATCAAATGAACTTTCTGTTTCATAAAAATTTTGTTAAATAACGTTTCTGTTAAATGGATTTTCTGACAAATGAACTTTCGGTTATATGATTTGCGATCACATGAAGTTTATGTTGAATGCATATTCTGTTAAATTAAGTTTCTGTCGAACATACTTTTGGTTACAAGATTTGTCGGTCAGATAGAGTTTATGTTGCATGGACATTCTATCGCATTAAGTTTTGTTCACATGACATTATGTCACATGGAAGTTTGGGTAAATAAATTTATGTTTAATGAATTGTTGGTTAAATGAACTTTGGGCCATTTTCATGCGTCTCGGTTTTGTAACTAGGCCAAGAATGTAAAAGAGATGCAGATATACGTTGGAGTTATTTGCACTCATGGCTTAGTTATAAAACGTGACGCAAAACGCCTTCATGGGAGCTGCGCAAAAATTCCATCTACCCTGTTCCTTTGCAGGAAGCAAAAATTGTATTATTGAAAAACACACAAGGGACATCATATGTGGAACTATGTGGGATACCAGGCGAGTATTTTTATGGGCGAACACAATATCAAACGTAAACGCTAGCTGTCCTTTCCTAACTTATATGTGACGCGCTAGGGTGAAAGGCTTTAAACATTTTTTTTTAGTTTTTGATGACAAATGACAGTTTTTGAGTTGCTCTTTCAGATACAAAAATAAAAAAAAATATATCAATTATTTTTTGTGTTAATAATGGTCAAACATGACGCCACTAATCAAGCGCCCACTTACAAATTTACTTTAAACGTCAGTCCGGTAAAATTAAAATTTGGTAATTTAATTTTTATCACTAGAATGATTAGTTTTTTAGTTACTTTATTATTTCCAAAAAAAACTTGATTTCATCAAATACTTCTTATGTTATAATACTTTAAACATGGGGATGTCAAACCAACCTCTTCTTGCTTTCTCCTCTTTGCACGCGTATCCTGTGAAATTCGTTTTGGAAGTTAAGGTCATGTCCAAGAACTCGGTCGATAAGTTAGGAATCTACGTTAATTTTTATTTTTTCTTGAAGTTTCTTTTTAAAAATAATAATAAGTCAGACA
>WNHD01003009.1:0-14116 GCA_011057455.1 Ganaspis sp. Gsp50
TTCTCCATAAATATGGAACTTAATTGTTTAAAAATCTCATTTTTATCAATAGTTAACAGGAAATTGGAGCAACAACAAAATTTCTAACCTTAAAAATGATCTATAATGTTTTTTTACGATATTATGCGTATATTTCAGAAAATCAAAGTAAACTTTTTTTTCAAAACAAAGGCAAATTACAATTTCTGTTTTGTAGATTGTATAAAAACACGTTATTTAATTTTTCTTTAGAAGAAAAACTGATTAATTAATTAACAATTTATTTTTACTTTCAAACAAATACACAAAATACTATTGTACTCGTTTCCATGGAAACGATCACGTGATTAACCGCGTATTTCAAAAATATTAATCAAATTATAATAAATAGAAACTTATTACAAATTATCATTACATAGATATTTTGATTTACTTTTATTACACATTCTCAACAATTTTTGCCATTCGGCTATAAATATTTAATATCTACTATATTTTTTGTATTTCATTAAAACTACATAGAAAAACACTTGACAAATCCCCATAACCCGGAAACGAAATCAAACTAGCTTCTGTTACTTTCCTTCTTAAAATCATTTAAATTAAAAAGTACGCATACTGAGTTATAAAAAATTGTTGCGTACAAGTTTATGTAATAGTTGCTAATAAAAATCTCTTAAACAAGTTTTAAAACCCTAAAATATTAAATATTTCAACGTTTTTTAAACGAAAGAGCAAGTTGAAGAAATGTCCTGAAGGTGGCGTGACAAAAACGACCACAGTGACATCTAACCCTGTTGGGCGATTGCTGGCGAGTAAGCGTGGCCACCAAAAGGTAAGAAGGCCTGTTTATTTTTTGGATTTTCGTTAGCCTTGTGGTCCTTCTGAAGTATTTTTCAAGTAATGTGTTCGGTGTTTATATCGGTCTCATCGCCCTGTTCGTGAAAACTCTGTGAAAGTTGTTAGACGCCTGATTCAACCGTCGACAAGAGGCTATGTGATCGGGCATCTTGCCCACTAAAGCTACAACTCCATTGCCCCCTGTATTTTATTTCGCGCAAATTCTTTAATTTTCTAGTGGTAAATATTCCACGTACTCGATAGAAACGCAGGAAATTAATTTGGCACGTGTGGTGATGAGAAACGCGCTTCACTAGCTTGTACCACTCTGTACCACTGCGCAGCTTCTGCAGCAACTTCCCCGCGGAATTTCTAATCTCAGGATTTCTTTTGCCCTACAGAAAGATGAGCAGCTCGGAGGAGGTGTCATGGATTTCCTGGTTTTGCGGTCTCAGAGGCAACGAATTCTTCTGTGAGGTACGTCATCTTATTCAGTATTCTGTTATTCAGTGACCCTTTCCGGTATTCGGTTTCACTCATATTTCCTCCCTTTAGTCTGTTTTGAAAAAACATACACATTTTAGTGTTAAATATACAAATTAACAATTTTCCAAACGTATTGTGTTTCAAAATGGACGATAATAACTGTTTGTTTACACTCGTATCAATTCTCAGAATGATGATTTCATGCAAATTGATATCAGTTTACAATAAGAGTATTATCAAAAGTTTAACACTTATTGATTGAATAGATACAATTTATGGGTATTTCAAACTTTAGGTGATGAAAATTGTTTTGATAATTTAATTATTTTGTCCTTTCAAAGAAGGCATCGAGTGTTTTTTCATTCAGCGTTATTTCTAATGAAGTGGAAATTTAATCACAGGTTGACGAAGACTATATACAGGATAAATTCAATTTAACTGGTCTAAATGAACAAGTGCCACATTATCGTCAGGCTCTGGATATGATTTTAGATTTAGAACCCGGTAAGTCAATTTGTAATGTAATTGTTTTCGTTTTATTAAAAAAGTAAAGTGACGCAAAGTAAAAACGATACTAACTTGAATAGAATATTTTTTGGAATTGAATAGAATTTTATTGACCAATTGTTTTTTCTAATATTTACTTTCTGCTTTTATTGCTGTGTGTATTTCTTCTCCTATTTATCTTTTGTCCTTTAATTTTTCATTTTACTGTTTTTGTTTTTTTATCCTTTTCAATTATATGGTTGTAATTTTATAAAAATTAGTAAAAATAAATAATTTCAATTTATCGTTAAAATTTTATATTAAGTTGTATTTAATTTATATTAAGTTGTATTTAATTTACATTAAGTTTAAGTTATATTTAACATTGTATTTGAATTTACATACTTCTAGTTTCAATGTTAATAATACAGTATTTTGCAGTATTACAGTATTTTAGTTGAAAATATGTAGTAACAGTAAGTTTTTGTTTAGACGATGATTTGGACGATAACCCGAATCAGTCTGATCTTATTGAACAAGCTGCTGAGATGCTTTACGGTTTGATACACGCTCGATATATTTTGACAAATCGAGGAATAGCCCAGATGATCGAGAAGTACCAAGCCGGTGATTTTGGTCATTGCCCGAGAGTGTACTGTGAATCGCAGCCTATGCTTCCTTTGGGATTGAGCGACGTTCCTGGAGAAGCAATGGTCAAGAGTTACTGTCCAAAATGCATGGATGTATATACGCCAAAAAGTTCAAGACATCACCATACAGACGGTGCTTATTTCGGTACGGGATTTCCACATATGCTATTCATGGTTCACCCGGAATATCGACCAAAGCGAGCAACTAATCAGTTCGTTCCAAGGTCAGTTTTTTGCCATTTTTCTTTGAAAGTAAATTTACATTTTGTCCATTTTATCAAAATTACCCACTTTTTTTATTTCAGACTTTTTTTCAAGAGTTTAAAGATAATATGTACATTTTAGATAATCAAAGTAAACTTTTTTCAATAATTAATCTACATTCGTTTCTAATTTTTTGTCTTTGAAATATTTATTTAAATATTTATTTATTTTTATTAAATGAAAATTATCTTTTGCAGATTATACGGTTTCAAAATTCACCCAATAGCTTATCAAGCTCAACAACAGTCAGCATCGACGTTTAAAGCTCCACTTCGAGCATTGAACTACAACAACGGAAAACGCTAAGGACTTTTGAGAATAGTTTAGGAAACTTCTTCACTCGACTTTTAACTCAATTCTTAATTTCGTCTCTAAATCTTAAATAAAATATTATTTTTTATATACTTGTCTTACGACTTTTGAAGACTCTGAAATCGACAAAGCAATCTTTAATAATTATATTTTATTTGAGGACTCTTTCTCCCTTTAACTTGTGTCTTTCTCTGTATAATTTCATGAATTCTTATTACATTTGTTCATGAAGTTACGTGACAATGAAGAGTAGCGGTATGAAATTTATAGTCGTAAGTGCCCTACTGATTTTAATGATGGCATTTAGAGACAAATTCGTTTCATCGAGAAATTGTTAAAACTCTTGTTCTCAATTAAAAAATGTTGAAATTATTTTGTTCTTTTTTTGTATTTTTATTACATGTAATTTTAATATTTCGTGATTGGGTGACCTGAGTGTTAACAATAACAACTCGAAGATGAGAGCGAAGTTATAATTCTATGAGTAGAATGTATGAGTCCCACGCGTTATTATAATTGCTGCCAAGTAGTTCCTGAGCTCAAGAGCGCTTTCTTTATGAAAGATAAAATGGGAATAGTGGAGCATAGGTAGCACGAAGTCCAGATTGATTTCCCAGATCAAGAGCCGGTGTATAAAAAATAAACTGTTTGTTAAGCGTAATTTAATTTAATCAATTACATATGAATGTGAATTGCGACAGAAGTGAATTGTTGTGTAGTTTCATAGAATCAAAGACCGAATTCACGCAATGGGAAAGCATCTATTATAAATTAAATTAGAGGTAAATTTTGTATTTTATCGCCACGCGTACTCTACTAATTTTTTTGTTTCTGTATGATAATTTTTTTTCTAAGCAATTGTTCAATCCCTGATTATAAGTTGTGATCTTATTATAAGCTGAGGCGAAACAAAAAAAAAGCTAGAAAGAGAAGTTAGACTAACTTTTTTTGTAGAAAATATTTCACAGGATTAGATAAACATGTGGTACAAAGTAAAAAAACTTCTTTTTAAATGGGCTTTATCATTATACATACATATATAAATTGTTTTTCTTTGATCAAATGTCCTTTTTTTATTAGCTATTCGAATTGATCGTTTAATTCGACTATGTATTATACATTCATACGATCTATAATTAAAACATATGACTTATTTAAAACTCTGCTTTTTTCATTTATTTAATAATTTAATGCCTTTTAATTTACTTTAATAATTTAATTTACTTTTTAATTACTTTAAATAATTTAATTATTTGTGTAAAGAAATTGAAAAATGTCACCATATAATTAATAATTCTTACTAATATATAATACTAATATAATTATTCTTCTTAGCTTTTTTGTGAGTTTTTTTAATGATTTTATAAACAATTTTATTTGTTTTTTTTATAAATTATTATTTTGAATTTCGTGTTAAAAGATTGTGCGCGATTCTGATTCGTTGTCCAAAAGTTTCCAGCTCAAATTGGACGTCATTCATTCAGCCAATCGCGTTTAATCTTAAGCTTTTAAATTCTGTACAAAAGACTCGTAACCGGTATTTAGTTGTCAAGGAAATCTGGCCTTGATTTACGTATTTATTTTTTTAGTATTAATGTTATTTCAGTAAATTATTTATAATAAGTGAAGTGTTATTAGTGTTTATTTTAAAACCCTTTAAATCAGTGTTAAAGGGTTTGACTTAAAAGGATATTTTTCATAAAGCATGTTCAGTGATTGTTTAGACTGTTTTGTCGTTGTAGGCCAATTAAACTAACAAAGGTATGAAATACTTGATATTCTTATTCAAAGAAATATTTATACAATGATCCTAAGGTTGATTGGTTTAATTTAATAATGTGTGTTAGTTTCCAAAAACGTATTTTATTTTTTTAAGGTTACTTGTAACTTATACTTTACAAACAAGCTGTGCTTTGTTCACCAAAACAAAGCACTTATTTTGATTTAAAAAATACTTTTTTTAATATGTAAGCAGTTGATAAATTGTTTACTTTTTAAGATTTGAGAGTACAATATTTCTGGTTTGAGTTTTTTTTTTCGGAATAGCCAAGTCCTTTTTATTTTAAATTATTTACAATTGTTTATAGTTTTCATTATAATCAGTACTGTTATTTATTTAACTTTTTTTAATTTTTGGATAATCAGCTTTTTCTTCAACCACAAAAAATAATTAGAAGGATAAATTTAATACTCATTGTTATTAATATTATCTGTAAGATTCATTTAAAATATCATTAAACGTTATATTTTCAGAAACATCTTTTTAATCCTAAGAATTTGGTATTTTTCAGATTTTCACTTTCTTAACCTTCGTGAGAGGTTGAATACGACATTTAGTTCAAAAGCAATGAATTTTGCAGTAAATTATAAATACTTAAACATTTTTTGTTAATAATGGAAGAACAATCCTACCTTAACAGGAGTCGACTCTCGGGGAGTTTGGGAAGTATGAGTTTTAATGCGACCCAAAAACCGAAAGTACAACCTGTTCGAATTAAAGAACTTATAGAATCTTTAGGCAGTGATGACGAAAGTGAGGATAGAGACAGAGATTCAGAAAAATCTGATGAAGAACTTGATGAACTAGATGAATTAGAATATGACACAACCAAAGATTGTCAGAAAACAGTTTTAGAAGGATCTGAAATTAAAAACAATAAAGTACTCACATGCTTAGCAAGTCTAAAAGTAGATAAAGAACCGAAAATAATTGTCAAGTCAGTTTCTCCAGAACCTTTGTTGAAATCAGTGGAAAATGCACCACTTGCTTCTTCTTTTAATGCATCTCTTTTATTAAAAGAAACTCCTATCAAACAAATTCAAGTTCCTGGCACTGCACGACCAAATCCCTGCTTTTCTCATAAAAGTTTGTTTACAACTCCACAAAATAAAGTAGAGGATCCTCAGAGAACTTACGCACCAACTCCTGCCACAATTTTTTCACACTGGTCACAAAATCGGTTACAAACTCCTTTGCAAAATCAAATCCCATGGTCTAAGGAAAATATCAGCTCGGAGAAGAATAATTTACAGTCCAATTCAAAACTTGAACCTCAAAGGTTTGTAATAGTTTTTAAAATTTACGAAAATATGATATAGAACAAAGAAACAAAGCTTCTATGAAGTAGTAGCTATGTAGTAAAATTAATATTAAAATCAGTTTATTAATGTGTATTTTGTTTTATAGATTCCAGCTTGAAAACAAAAACGTACGGAGACCTTTGGCTGAAACAATGAGGCCAAACCCTTTGAAGAAAGAACTTGTATCTTCTTTTCAGTTTGATTCTAAACAAACTACAATTCCGTACAATCCAACTCCGAAACTTGAAATAATTTACAAAGCACCTTTGATTGAAAGTAATGCAGATTTAAAGGAAAATAACAATCCTAATGTAAATAAAAACGTCGAAGTTCCACCTAACTGCAATTCCATTATGAACCAAGATTCTATTGTCGCAAGGGTAGTTGCTTCAAATTATCCAGAGCAAAGAAGACAAGAGATGATTCCTCAAGAAACTCCAAAATTGTTTTCCACAATGGTTAATAAGAATGATGCTCCAAATATTCCGAAACAAGAATCTATTCCAATGCCTCAAGAAACTCCAAAACTGTTTTCCACAATGGTTAATAAGAATGATGCTCCAAATATTATTCCGAAACAAGAATCTATTCCAATGCCTCAAGAAACTCCAAAACTGTTTTCCACAATGGTTAATAAGAATGATGCTCCAAATATTCTTCCGAAACAAGAATCTATTCCAATGCCCCAAGAAACTCCAAAACTGTTTTCCACAATGGTTAATAAAACCGAAACTCCGAAGATTGTTCAACAAGTTCCAATTGCTTACGAGCCACCAATTCAAACCAAGAACGATTTGTTGAGAGTGAAAAATGTCCAATATCAAAATCTCGGTTTGATTGGGAAGGGCATGTGTGGAAAAGTTTTTCGAGTGCAAAATTTGAACAACAAACTATTACAGGCGATCAAATTTGTTGATCTTAGTTGTTTAGATAAGGATGGTGTTCAAGGTTGTTTGGAAGAAATTCGCATGTTGCATAGATTGCAGGCACCTTGCATAATAAAGATGTTTGACTAGTAAGTTCTTTCTTTAAACGACATTAAACTCCAAGATTATATTTATAATAATAAATTAATAAAATAATATTTTAATAAAAAACCAATATATTAATAATAAATACATTTATTTTTAGTGAAATAAAGGAAAATTGCGCGTACGTTGTGATGGAATTGGGAGACACGGATTTGAGTTGTTTAATCAAGACGAATTCTGTTGAAACTGATTTATACTTTACTTTATACTACTGGCGACAAATGTTAATTGCAGTTAATCATATCCATAAAAATGGTAAACAATTAATACAATTTCAAGTTTTTTCTTATAATTTTTTTTTCTTATTTCTTATAATACTAATTAAAGGACTTGTATTTTCTTGTAGGTGTAATTCATTCGGACTTGAAGCCCGGTAATTTTGTTTTAGTTCAAGGGAAATTGAAACTTATTGACTTTGGAATTGCTTCTAATATTAATGCGGACATGACATCAGTTGTGAAATGTTCAACAACTGGTACTCTAAATTATATAAGTCCAGAAGCTTTAACTGATATTGCAGATTCGACAAGTCAAATTGCCAAACACAAGGTAAAACAATGCTTCCCTGTGAGGAAGCAATTATATAAAACAAAAGAAATTGTGTTGGATAGAAAGGAATCTTCTAATATCATTATTACAAAAATTATCCTTTTCAGATAAATTTTAAGTCTGATGTTTGGGCTCTCGGCTGTATACTATACAGTCTTGTTTACGGTCAAACTCCATTTCAGGATATTCGTCATCAATGGCAAAAAATAAATGCAATACAGAATCCGAAGCACAGAATAAATTTTCCAGAAAAAAGTGGTCGCAAATCAGAATTTGTGCCACCAATTTTGATCGACGTAATGAAAAAGTGTTTAAATCGGGACCCAAAAGCAAGACCTACTGTGGAACAGTTGCTTGAAATTTCCTATATTTCTTCGCAACCTACTGTTAACCTTGAACCTTTACCGGAAATTCCTGCTTCTCTTATCGTCAAGATAAAACAAAACGCTTTAACAGAAGAAGAGTTCCGTCAATTGTTGCAGGTAAATTTTAAAATTAAAATAATAGTATTTAAATTTACGAGTCTTTAGTTTTCTTTTTAATTGCACGTGAGAAAAGGGATTGTTCATAGGTAACTGGTGTACCGCTTAAAATGATTCAGGAAAATATTTATAAATTAATTTTATTCTAAATATTCTTTTTTCTTTCTACAGCTTTTGGATCAAAGAAGGCAGCGATAACGATTCGACTGTTAGGAGATCGTGTAAATAAATAAAAAAAAAAACTTAAAAAGAGCATCAAGTGAGTGCACTTTGCAATTTTACATTTTATAATATATTATAAAACTTGGATCATTTAAAAACTGTATGTTATCAACATTTTAAAAGACAGTTTATTCTTCTAAAATCGACAGCTTGTTAAATTTAACATGATTTATAAAATTATATTTCTATCTTTTCTGCAAATGTCCATTGCGAATCCGGTGAAAACACGAATTTGGTGCAAAATGTAATTTACACTAAATTATATACGTTCATAAACGAAGAAACATGTCTTAAATTAAAATATTAATTTATTGTTTTACAGTTGGATGATTTATAAGTTCGTGACTATATAGATTTAATAAGTTATCTACAATCTGCGTATCTGATGCTTTTGACACACATCGATTATTAAAAAGATCCAGTCTCATTTTCAATCTACGCTCTTGATATTTTATCGAAACAATTCTGCTTTACATTCACAATTAAACCCAAACAAAACTGGCCTTGTCACTACAACATTTAAAGAATACAAAACTACCTAATATGTTATAGTTTGTCTATCTAAACAGATTCTATCTGTTTTCACACGCATCACTTTTTATACGCTACAAACATAACTGACGTAACGTCAAAGTAATTTGTTTTAAATTATACAATCTAAATAGTCTCATAAAATAAAATAAACGTAAATTTTTTTAAAAAATAAATTTTCTCAACAAAATTTGTTATTAAATAAGTCATTTTTCTAAAGATACTCATTCACTCCTAAATAAAGTTTAACTGACATTGATCTCTTGCCTTAAAGATAATTTTCTAGCTCATCACACATAAAATCGATTTATTGCATCAGTGCATAGCCGTGAGTTGCCAGAACTGAAGTAAACGTTCGCCTTTTGGTAAAGCCATTGAAGTTGGTCTCTCGAAAGTTAACATGATATCCTTCACTTTATTTTTCATTTCTCGGTCAAATATGTTACCTCCGGTTCTTTCGAGAGCTGTTGCCATATCATATTCAACGGAGGGTAAAGGATCGCGAATAAATCTTGCTGCTGTTGCGACATTAGGTAGAATGTGACACTGCAATGCTCTAATTTCCCAAAGGCTGCTTAGAAGAGCATTGCTTTGAAGAGGATCGCGCTCTTCCATCAAAAAGGGATCTCCTGCCCCTGCTCCTTCTTCGGAAACCACTTCTCCATTTTGCGGATGATCTATCAAACGTTTCAACCCTGGGTGTCTTAACAATAAATTGCCCACGAACAGTAGAATTATAATTATGTCCTCTGGAGGTGCTACCAGCGTTAATCGTGATAATCGCTTTGCAAATGCTGCAACTAATGCTTCTGGCAAATGTCTGTAAAAGAAATTTACACGTTTATATGATTTTGGGATTGAAATATGCTTTCCAGAAGCGATTGAAATATACTTTCCAGAAGCAGTTAAAATAAACATTTTTCTACATTAAACGCGAATAGAAAGAAATTGTGTTTACTAAACAAAAGGCGAATGAAACTAAAATAGTTTTTATAAAAAAAATAAAATAAATAAATAAAAATAAAATAAAAAAAATAAATGTAATGAAAATTACTTACGTAGAACTAAGGAATAAATCAGAGAGGTAAAAGAGTCGAGCCTTATACTTTGTGTGGAATATTTCTGGCTCGAACATAGAATACAACTTGGTAAATATATTCGGATATTCCAGATTATGTTTCGTGACTAAAACGAAGACTCCTTGAAGAGCAAGAAGACCAATTGGACCATCTGCGTCAAGCGAATCCATTAAAAAATCTGTTAATAATACTGGTTTTTCTAAATGTGGCATGATCCTTTCTAATAAAACAATTAATAGTTGTTTGTGCAACGCAGGCGTTAATTCCCAATGCATAACACACGCCCAAACTTTATTCAAAGCTCGTCTCGCACTTGTATAATCCCACGTAAAAACTGCACCTGAAAATAATTTTCAAAAAATGTATTAACTTGTTTCCTTTTCAGAACTTTCCATTCATTTTTTCTAATTAACGAAATTAACAAAATTCAAATAGTTCAAATTTTAACTTGAACATTACAGTAAAAATTGTATGATTCAAATTATTTTAATGTTCAATTTCCGCTTGAGATTAATATATTGAATAGTCCTTCTATATTAATCTCAAGCGGAAATTGAACATTAAAATAATTCAAATTTCATTAATCATTAAAAATATTGAACTTTACCTTGTTGGGGTCCACACAAAAGTTCATTACTTTTAGACGACTCTCCTTCTGAAATACAATTAAAAATTCATTAATCTGCCATTTTGTTTAATCACATTTTAATATTTGTAAGTGATTAAATATACAATAAAATAATATATATAATAATATATATACAATAAAACAAATATTGATGATGAATTTAAATAAATAAAACAAATATTGATGATGAATTTAAATAAATAAAAATTAAAGAAATGAAATACCTTGTATGTCTTTTTGTAGAGGCAACTTGTGTATCAGTTCTAATAAATTCTTAATATAAATATCTCGAGGCTGTCTCTTTGGAGTAAGTGACGGAAGGCATTTATACATATAATACAGAGCATCAGGATAATTAGATATTTCTTCGAATCTGGCAATTAAATGGGCATTGTCTTTCTCAGGCGATAAAAGTGCCATTAATAAAGGTTTCAATCGATGTAAGGGAAAATAATAATTCAAGTCGCCATTGACGTCTAAGGGATACTTTCCTTCTTCTGCCATTAATTTGATTCCCGTAGAAAGAGCCTGTTCTTGAATTGTCGAGCGACATCCCTCTATCGACGTTAACAGTTTTTCCCACGTTTCCTCGTAGCAATTGCGCAACCAGGTCACAAATCTCGACTCAGGGCTCGGTTCTAATTAGAAATGAAATCCTCAATTACCCAGTAAACTTACAAATAAACGTCAAAATTTACACATTTACAACTAAAACTATATTTATAAATTATTCACAAAGAAGCTAATTCACATATTACAAATAAATCAAAATACATGCTAGGAAAGTACAATATACTTAGGTTCACAAATTTAGGAAAAAATCTGCTACGTAAGGCTAATTTTGAAAGATAACACTTTTAACATATTTACACAAAGTATAAAAAACATTCTGATTTGATAAAACACAAATTTACTCAGTTTTCAAAGAAATATGGGCAAGTTTTGATTAAGAATGTTAAACTCCCGAGTGGAATCCGTATGTGCCAGTTTCGAACATATTCACCTAATTAACGTTTTGTACTCACCAGATATAGTAAGAGTTATTGTTTTTTCCTGATACATATCTCCACGTTTAAGAACTTCTAAGAAAATCGTTTCCAGGGTGAGAATACAAGAAGATCCGGACTCCTGAAGAAGATTCAGAAATAGGAAATTGTGAACATAACCTCAAAGGTGAATTTGTTTTTCAATTTTCGATACAAATAAAGTTGTTTTACTTACATCCCACTGGCTGATTATGTCCACCAGGTTATTCGCGTATTTCCTGGAGCTCAGAAAATCCTGGGCCTTTTGACGCAACAGTCTTGTCGACATTTTTTGCGAGCCGGGATTTACACCCGCCATGATTGTTAGAATTGCGTCGACAAAAGAACGGAGATGGCGAGAATGTGAATCGTTATGCTAAACAAAATTTACGTAATTTACAAAAAAAAAAGGAAAAGAAATAATTTTTGTACTTTTTATCGTTAATTAGATTAATAAAAAAATTCTTCGTCACATTTTTTTATAATGTCTTGAATTTTAAATATTAAAAAGAATTTTTTCATATAAATAATATGTATAAAAAATTAATTTTAAAATAAAAATTAAATAAAGTACGATATGAATAAAAAAATATAATTTTAATATAGTGTAATTACAAATGTAAATATATATAATTTAATAAACAAAATTCAATACATTTATTGTTTGTGAATAATATATGTAATAATTGAATGAAAAAGTATGATAATAAATGTCTACAAATGTATAAATACTAGAGTAGAAAATTAGAATAATTTCGGAATAACTGAAATTTCTTACAAAATTATTTTTAATATAAAAACTTTACATGATTAAGTTCCTGCTTAAAGCGCTAACATTTTTAGGGATTTCCCTTATCACATTAATTTTATATAACAAATGAAACATTTTAAAATTACAGAAATTCTAACATTACATAATTTTCATCGCTAAGTCAGATGTAATAAATTGTCTGACTACTTGTACAACAGTATCTAAAATTAAATCCTTGCTTTGCAAACGTAGAGCCAATTCAACGATTGTAAAAATATTTTGTGCAGTGAGACATTTTCTTAATTCACTTGCAAGTTTTTCTTTTTGTTCTTCTGTAAGATCTTGATTAATTATTTCTGGAACTGTTTTAAAATTGCCTTGGGCTTTGAAATAAGCCAAAATACTCCCTGCAACACCACCTGTAACGAAAATAATTTTAAATCTAATTGTAAAAAAGGAAAAGCTTAAACAATAATGTTATTAAGTAGAAGAAACTAATAGGCGAAATATAAGAAACGTAACGATAGTTTAAATTTTATGAAAAGTGTATATTTCATTACCGAGCAATATTCCTGGTGGGCCAGCAAAAAGACCTGATATCATTGTTATACTTCCAACAATTATTCCACTTTTTGCTGTTTCTCTTAATGCTACTTTCATTTCTTTCATTACGACTAAATTAGATATCTCCCAAAGAAGATCATTAGTAGGTAAAGAATACAATAAAGTTGTCATTTGTGCAGCTACAGACATTTTAAATCTGAAATAGAAATGTCATTAAAATGTATAAAAGTTGTTCACAAAACTGTTACTGAAATTTTTGCAAAAAAATCTAATACTTGTTTATTTATTAAACAAAATTTTCTAGGTTAAGATTTAATTTTGCAACTGGCAATCCACTAAATCGTGAGCAAATTTAAAGGTGAATTTGAGCATTACATCGATAAAGTATCTCATAGGGTTCGAAGGTGACTTAAATTTACATACAAAATGGAAAAAGAGAAATCAAAACCAAAACATACCACAAGCTGTCACCATTCCAATAAGTTCGTAAGTAATTTGAACTAAAAAGGCTTGATTTTTTAGATGGGCTAAAATTAAACAAAACTTGACGTATTTACTACGTCAATTAATATTTACAAGCGTAAATAACAAATATATTTAAATGTTCACGTAGACAACAAAACAGAAATTTAGCTGGTCATTTTTTACTTTTAAATTCAATAAATTTTCTGTCAATTAGTAAAATGTTTTATTTTCTTAAAGAAAAGCTTTAATTTATCTTCAATTCATTTAAAATGAAATGACAATCTTTTAACTCTATTTTATATTTTTTATATTAATATGTGTATATTAATAATCTAATTATCTTTTTTTAATGTTCAGATGGCGCTTCAGAACGAGTCACGTGGTTTTAGTGGTTTTTGCGCGGGAATGTAATAATTGGAGGTGTTGTTTGTAGATTTCTTGTTATGAAGTAAATATTTAAAGTAATTAAACATATGCAATTAGAATAAACTGTGTACAAAATTGTGAAACAATGGCTGTCAATACCGGACGTTATCGTCCGGATAGAAGCGACACATTTAAAAGAAAATTCGGACAAGGAGAAAATGTTCCGAGGTTAGTTTTGTTTTTCATTAAAATTTCAATTTTACTTTATTATTAAAAGCAAATATTAAATTTGCATATTTAAAATTCTAAAATACTTTTTATGTGT
>WNHD01003010.1:0-13588 GCA_011057455.1 Ganaspis sp. Gsp50
ATTTTATGCGTTATTAAATAAGCTGGAGAACACACTGGTTTTGTATATAAATTATATATTAAAAATTCATCTTTAAAATTGATCTTTATATTTTATCTTTCTATATAAATTCCACTTTGAAGAATTTTCTTTTTTCTTAACTTTAATATAGTTTCTATATATTTATCTTCAATAAAGTCTTTCTCAGGTCTTTCTATTTTTCTATTTTCTTTCTTTCTTTCTTTCTTTCTTTCTTTTCCTTTCTATATTTTTTATTTTATATTTAATTATGCTTTCTTATAGAGGAAGCTTTGTTGTTATCTTTGAACAGTTCTGTAATTTTTATCTCTTTTCCAGCTCTTTAAAATAGTTATTATAAATAATCAGATCTATTTTATGAAGACACATGTATTAGAGTATGTAAAATGCAACATACGATTAAAATATTATAACCGACTACTGCTTTCGCTGTCGGAAAATTTTCTTCTACGAAAATGATCTCCGTGTTGGCTATTAACACTTGCAGTGTATTTGAATCTTTCCCGAGACCTTTCTGCCTCTCTTTTAATTATTAACTCTTCAGTCAAAAATGCTTCTCGCTTTATTCGTTCCCGTAATTTTCGGGGTTTCTCTGAAAGACACCACTGGACGGTCATAGTTAATAATCCCACCACATTCTGTAACAGTAATTTTTATTTCAGAATCGTCAAAATTTTTTATTACCTCTAAGTATTTTTTATTATCTATTTTTAATTGCCTATTTTTTATTACCTATTTTTTATTGACTATTTTTTATTACTTATTTTTATTGCCTATTTTTTATTACTTATTTTTATTGCCTATTTTTTATGACCAATTTTTAAAATATGCATCTATTTTGTAAAACAATTACCTGGAAGACTACAATAAAAGCCAATCTGACAGCTAAAATATGCCAGTAAATTGTGGGCCGTTTGTAAGGTAAAGTCGGATGATCTGGAGGATTTCTGTACTCTGGATAACGACAGGAAGTAACATTCTCAAAAAATGATAAAACAGGAGCAGTTCCATTTTTAAAATCAATCGTCTCGAAGTAGGCGAGACTGTGATTTAAAAACCCAACGTCCGTTTTATTCGGACTTACTACAGCCATATAAACGAGGCGAGGAATCATATTCGAAGAAAAAGCAATGATAAATGCCTGTCGAAAATAAAAAACAATGTAAACGGTATTTTTACAGAAATGTAATTTTCAGTAACAGAAAAAAATAGTAGCAGAAAAATGATTTTTAGCAGAAAATATCTTGAAAGAAAACCCAGTTTTACGGATCATAAAAAAGTAAAAGAAACTAACGTTCGTAATGACTGAAATTCTAGCTAGTCCGTGAAGAATTCTTGCCCAAATTCCAATATCTGTGACTCGTCTAGGAACTGGTCTGCGATAATGTCTGAGAAATTTTATAGCATCAAGACGCATTTCGAGAACGTTGTTCGCCAAAGCGAAAAATGGCGCGAGAGGAAAAGCTACAACGAATAAAGTAATAAATCCAAATTGGATAACAATTTCCAAATATTCGTCGTACAATCCTCTGGGACCTAAAAATTAGTTTTTCATTTTAGTATTAGCTATTAATTGTAAAATTTGTATTAGAATAAATTAAAATCATTAAAATATATTAAAACTAAATAAACTAATAATATTAAAATAAAAATATTAAAACTAAATATATTAAAACACATTAAAATGTGTATTAATTGTATTAAAATACACGTTTATGTAAACTTTAATGTAATAATATAATAATAATAATAATAATAATTTAAATAATATTTACTCCAGTCAAGAAGCTTTAAGTCTCGAATCCACCGCCGACGAGGAGCAATAGGATCTTTTTGTTTCAATCCAGTATGAATTCGAAATAATGCCCACCATTTGAATAAAACTGGAAAAACCATTTCCATTGCAGTACTTAGAGCTTGTTTTCCTACCATTATAATTGTAAGTTGAATACAGAGTTCTAATAAACATCCTCCTGGAGAACATTCTTCCTGCCTAGTTTGAATTTGAAATCAGTTCATTAATAATTTTAATAATTAATAATACTAATATTAATAATATAATAATATAATAATAATAATAATAATAATAATATAATAATAATAATAATATAATAATTCTCGATATAACTTTCTAGGAAATTAGCTTACCTAAAGCCAAGAATACGATTATATTTTTTAGGATATCCTACGAACTTTCCTTTGAGAAAAACTATATAAAAAATTGATGCGTAGTAATTGACGAATTGGAATAAATATACTTTCAGAGTAAGACTATCATCGAATTCTGCCTGAGTACGCAGTAATTCCATTTCTGTCAAGTAAACTGCTAACCAGTCATAAAAGTAATTCAACACTAAAATACAAACCTAGAAACAAAAATGTAGAACAATTTTAAACTAAACAACAATTTAAAAGATTTGTAAATAACAAATTTTTATATTTACCAAATTGATACCCGCAGCGATTGCCGGTAAGGCGAATAGTTTATAGCTTGTTGAATCAAATTCTCTCCCAAACAAAGAAGTAGATGTAATCATTGACATACGGTATAAAACAACTGCAAAAACTGCAGCAACAGCCACACAAGTTAATAAAACAACAACAGAAAAACTGATAAACGTCGCAGGGACTCGCACTTTCCAGAAACTCACATGAGGTTCTACTTCTCTGGTTATTATGTTGACCTTTAAAAATGAAGAAAACAGAAATTAAGAAACAAATAATTTATATTATTAATTAAAATATATAAAAACATCTTTTGTCAATCAATCAAAACATCAATATAAAGGTAATGAAATGAATAATGATAAGTAATGAATGAAATAAATAATTAATGATAAATAATAGAAGGTTATAAATACGAAAGTTATTTAAACTTATTTAAAATAAATAAGAATACATAAATTATGAATGATTAAAAAAGAGAATTACTTTTTCTTTGATTTTAAAAAATTTGGGATTCGAGAGAGCTTTGAGATACTGAGGACGAGGATGTTCTGCGGCTCGATCCCAGTCAATTAAACCCCATCTGTAGCTTAATTCAGTTGAACGACGATTCCAAAGCTCCAGGTATAATACAGACCAGAAGCACATGAAGATTGCAAATATTAAGGTAGCAGAGTTATCAAAAAGGGAAGTAATCTTTGATAAAAGACAAGTTTCACTTAAACGCCAGTAATCACAGGTTTTATCACATTGAGGACACATTATTACATTTTGTGCCCAAGGATCGCAAGCTTCTTTGGCTAATTGATTTGAATTCAGAGTAATCAAACCTAAAAATTACAATTAAGAAACTGAAGCAAAAAGGACGTAAATTGAACCCAAACTAATGGAGTCTATAGTTTCAAAAATAGAAACTCATTCAAATCGAAAAAATTCAAATTGAAAAAAATTAGAATTGAAAGAAATTCAGATTGAAAGAAATTAAAAAATGATATAAATAAACGAAAAGGTAATAAAAGTTTTACCGTAAAAAAAGCAAAGAAGACCAGCTATACTAGCAGGAATTAACATGTAAGTGTAAAATCCAAGCCATGCAAAATACATGGCAAAATTTGTCCCAAAATATTCTTGGATTGTATCTAGAGGTTGTATGTTGATCCATTTTCTTATTGCAGACCATTCTTTGTACAATAAAGCTCTTACTGTTCCTTGTTGTTTATAGTTTCCCTAAAAACAATAAAATCATCGTTTAAAAATCTAATTTCTTGTAATACAATTTGAAAAATAACATTTGTAAACCAATATAAAAATATATATAATATATACAAAAAATATACAAAAAAATATTAAAAAATATTTAAAAAATATTAACAAAATATTAACAAAATATTAAAAAAATATTATGACTTGTAAATATTAAAACAATATTTATATAAAATATTAAATATAATATAGTGTGAAAAAATTCTAGTATAATATGAGTTCAATACATCATGCAAAGGATAAGCAGCGGAATAGACATTATCAGCTAAAAGTCTATGAATCCCTTCCATTTGACGCTCCAAAATAAAAGCCACAATCATTATCCGAATATGCATTGGGAAGAAATTTTCATCCTCGATATTGAATCTAAAGATTAATTTTTCTAGAGTTAAATAAAACAGACAACTTTATAAGCATTTTTTGAAATATAATATTACAGGTAATCCTTGTCTCTTGAAAATTCTGCTGCGAGCTGACATTCTTTTGGTGGGAATTTTTGTGGATCTAATTGTGCGAAATTGAAAACCTTATAGAACCAAGATTTTGCATCATCAAAAAAATCTGTTGTATCTTCTTCTAATAAAATATCATTTACTGAATGCTTTATTGGCATTCTTAATTTCATTATTTCACAGTATCTGCACAATACTTCCTGTCATCAAAAAATTAAAACATTTTATTAGGAAAAAGTTTAGTTTAGTTTTCTGTTTAGTTTCATTGTAATTCTAGATTACTTTATAAAGTTAGTCATAAATAAAATTAGTCATTATAATGACTGTAGTTTTATACTATTTACTAGTTTACTCGTTATTACTATTTTTTCTTTAGTTCCAATTTAGTTTTAGATTCATTTAGTTCAATTATCTTTATGTGAAATTTTAATGGTCCTGAATTACCTTAGGTGCATTAATTTTAACAAAACCGAGATGACGATTCTGTTCATATTCCAATTCAAGGCCTTGTTCTAACAAACTGTTTTCAAATTCTTCTCTTCTTCGTGCGTGATTGTGATTGTTATTATCAATAAATGCTAAAACAAAGTCTACTTTCTCATCCTTTTCAGAATCTTCGCTTGAAACACCTTGTTGCTAAAATAAAAAGTAACAAGAATAATTATACGTTTTGAAGTTAATAAAATAAAAATTACAATATTTACTGATTATTTCGTGAAAACGTACAGTAGGGAATGGAATTTGAACTTGTTCCAGAGAAATCATCTTTGTAGTTAACCCTATCGTACTTTCGTTTCCATTTTCCTGCATTTCTTTATTATTGTTGCGAGAATTATCCATTGTTTAATTGGAATTATTATAGTTAAAAATAATAATCGATCCTTAAAATTGGATCTTTAATGATTTTTTATCTTCAATGAATCCCTTTTTTATATAAAAATGAGTGGTTTCAAACATCACGAATATAGAAAATTAGAGATGAATCATTCTACAAAAATGGGAAATTACTTCATAAACGAGTTTTGAGATGACAGTGGAATATGTATTTAATAACATATTTACAAATACTTACAAAGAAAGTTTAAAGAATGAAGTCTGCATATTCATTTTACGTATAGTATAGTTGATAAAAAGAAGCACTAATTGATAAGTTTTATTTATTTTTAATATGGTAACTTATCAAGACTAGAAAAATAATATTGTGCTTAAAAATATCACAGACAAACCTTTTATTATAATAATAACTTTTGTATACATTGTTACACTGAAAGTAAAATAAATTACTTTGTTTTTAATTACTCAGAAATATAAATAAAACGATGTTTATCTTATAAAAATATTTTTTATGGTTGCGCATATGGTTGTTTAAAAATATCAACCAAAAAAGGTTAGGTAAGTTTGAAAAACGTATTGTTATAATAATAATTTTTGATTGGTTGGTGTAATTTTAATCAACCAATCAGAAATCAACTATTCAAAATTCCAGCCTATTAAAGAAGGGTTATAAAGAAACTTGTCCAACTACACGTTTATGAACACACAAACGTATACATTATCTGTGTGTCAAAATCATTTTAAATTATCATTAACGTCATAAACAATTAAATGGCTAAGTGTAAAGAAATTATAATCATTCGCTATTGAAGGTAATGAGAACTAACTTTTCAATTAATTGTTGCATATTGATTAAAGATGAGTGCTAGTGGGTGCAAAAGCATACGGAGAGAAAACTTTTAAGGTTAGGAAACTTTGATGATCAATGATCTTGATCTTTCTTTTTTTATATAGGAACACTGGTGCCCTCTCAATTTTATACCTTGGAGAAGACATTGTGAATATTGTGATTGGCGGATTTTAGGGCGGTATTCATAGTTGTAACTTAAGTAAGAACTTGAGCATTGCTTAGTTAAGTCCAACTTATTCGATTAAGCTGAACTTAAGTTGGCCTAGATTCATAGTTAGAAAACAAGTCTGACTTATTTAAGAAATAAGTACTTGCTGTTACTTAAGAATTTCTCAGCTGAGCAAGTGCTTAAGGAATCCTTATTCAATGATCGGCTAGTTTCGGAATTATTCTGTTGGAACTACCAATGAACGATCAGGTTATAAACGTGGCTTCAACTCAACTCGAGTTGCATATCTTGAAAATTCTTTTTCTTAGTACAGAAAAGTTCAAAACAGTGAATACTGAAGTGCAATCTTGAGTGAAATTTAAACAATGTCAAAAAAACATTATTCGGAGTTGGAAAAGCGGTTGTTTCTTAACATTTTACGAAAATATAGCCACGTTATTGAAAATAAAAAAAATAATGCTGCAACTTTAAAGGGCAAAGATGAAGCTTGGGATAAAATATCTGAAGAATATAATAATTCTGCAACAATTTCAACAGAAATATGTTTTCTTCATATTTAATTATGTTATTATTTTTATTATCATTTTAAAGTTCACAACTTAACTGTAAATAGATAATATTATGAATAAAAATGTAGAAAATGTATAAAGACATGAATATGTGACCGTCCATGGCATAACGTACCTTACTCGAAAAAAAATAGATTTGGATTTTTTATGAAAATTAACAAATTTTGAGTTGCTCTTTCATTTACGAAAAATAGAAATAATTTTTTCCAATCGCTTATTTTATTACAAACATGCAAATGTAAGCCCTTTAAGCATGATGCATTTGTTGGATTTTATGTAAAGTCTCGTCCTATATAGGTAGCTTTTATTAATCATTATTTTTTACATGCTTTAATAGCTATTGAGTTGTTCTTTAATTTTTAAGAAATAAAAAGTGTTTTTTTCAATTAGTTTTTTGTTATACAGCTCCAAACTTAGCCATGCATTTTACGCATTACATTCTCCGTTTTCTCTTTGAGTGGCTGTACTGTAAAGTTAGCCTTATGCGAGTAAGGTACGTTTTGCCGTGAACAGTCGCATATAGTCATTATTGTCAAAAGATGAATTAAAAGTAATTACTTATTATTACTTATTAATTACTTATTTTACTAGTATGTTATTACATTGTGACTATAGTATAGAACAATATTTAAAAGGAAACTAAAATAATTTCAGAGAAGTGTCCAGCAGCTCAAAAAAATGTGGAGCAACATGAAGTCAATTCAAAGAGATAATCTCACTAAAGAGAAGCAAGCAAGATTAGCAACAGGAGGTGGTCCTCCTCCTTCACCAGCAGATGTAGATCCGGAAATAACAGATATTATTCCCAGTTTGATGAAAACTGTTCCAACTGTATTTTCGTCCAATGTATCCGCAGATGTACTACAACGTAAGAAATAAAAATGAAGTTATAAATTCAAGAACAAATTTAGATTAATAATTATTATTGAATTGCAGAAAGAGAGACCGCAATTCTTGATGAGAATTCTTTGATAGAAGTTATAATTGACCAAGAGGAGGCGGAAACTTTGCTTCCAACTGTAAATGAAAAAGTAGATCCTCTTTCATATTCGAAAAATACTGAAGAAGTATCTTCAAAACATGCGCTTATATTAAATGATACAGGTAAAAAATGTAAATAATTACAAGCATGTTAAATTATTAAGGCTTATGCCGACAAAAGTTTGGAGATATTATTGTTTGATACAAATTAATATAAGTAATACTCGTCAATATTCATATTAATTTTTTTTAGCACCAAGAAAAAGAATGAAAAAAAGTATTGAGGTTCTAGAAAGCAAAGTAGATGTAGATTTAAAGTTAGAAAGGATTAATAATATAATGAAAGAAGAAAGAGAGCTTGCAACATTAAGGAAGGAACATGAAAAGCAAAAACAAAAGTTGGAGCTGGAACATCTTATGGAAGTACACAGTAGGGAAATAGCAATACTTTCAGAAAAGTTAAATCATGAAAGAGAGAAACAGCAATTAGAATTGCAATTCTTGAAAATGCAATATGAGGTCGACGGTACTGTACATAAAAAAACTAGTTTGTTAAGTTAACGCAACAGACTATCTTCTTAGTTATTCTCTTGTTTTCTGAATAGGTATTAAATATATTAAACTGTTAAAAGAACATTTGCATGTGGTTCATTTGCTATACATTTTATTCCACGTATTTTCTGTATTTTATATTGTGTGTATTTTATAGTTTTACGTCTTTTATTTTTTATACTACTCAATGAAATAAAAGTACTTTTTAAAAAACTTGTAGATCAATTATTCTAAAGTTGTGCAGTAAATCAAAATGCTGGATAATATTTTGATAATTTCTTTTTGTATTAAAAGTGATAGGATGATTCTTGTAATTAAAAAAATATATTGGAGGAAACTGAAATTTTATTTTTAATCGCATAGAAGTTTTTTATGAAACCCAAAGTTTCACTACAATAGTTTTCACCCATACTTCTGTCAATTATACAATTATATTTAAATTAATTATTACATTTCCATTCATTACAAATGTGTGAAATGACTGACACGTATGTGTCATGTTATTGTTAGTCAGAAATATACAATTGTCTTTTATTATTATTACACCCTATCAAACTGGTTAAACTAAAATATCTTGTCGAAAATAAATATTACTTTAATTTTCAAAAACTCCTGGTTTTTAGTATAAACATTTTACAGAGAATGGATTTCTCTACAAGATACTATGATCTAATTGTTTATGGCTTGATAAATTAGGTGTAAAATCTTTAAAATAATAGAAAATTTCATCGTGCCACATTTCTCTATGTACAATTATGATGAATGTACTTGAATACTATTCAAATTCATTTTTTTATGAATAACTAAAACAGCTCTAATTGTAACCACATTTAAGGAAACATTCGTGCAATCAACAATTCCCGCGCAGCGAAACCATCTGCAGCTCCAAGATTGCCTGGATTGGGTACGGGTACTTCAATGTCTTCAAAAGGAAATTCATCTTCTGGTAATTTGTCGTCAAAAATTAAGGACAAATTGTGCAATACCGCACATGCTACCACAATCGTAGTAGAGCAAATTAGTTTTGTTGATAGTCCTTTAGATAAACACGGAAACCGCCTTTTCCAGACTCCAAAGGTCCTTTCCACTATAATTCTCGTTCTTGTATGGATGTCATTATAACTGAAATGATAACTCAATTAAAAGATATAAGGCTTTCCTTGAATTTACAAAATCTTTCAGAATTGACATACTTACACCAATTCCTCATCAGTTACAGGATTAGCAACTGGTGTCATAAGAAACGGGAGGCAAGGGTACCCTCTGTCTCCAACAAGAATTCCATCTAATTGTCTTGCTCTGTATTTCATGTATAACAATGAATTTCTGAATATTCTACTGTCGTGTTCACTACCAGGCCACTCTGGAACAATGTCAAGGAATTCCATGCGGGGTCCAACGACAGCCTATACATAAAATATATCGCAAATTCAGTCAAAAATTTATATTTTTTTCATTATAATTCATCATTTAAAGAGTAAGGTACACGAAAATCGACACTTCGTATGGACATTTTAAAATAACAAAATATACAAAAAATAGAAATTTAGTTGAAATATTTTTGTATTTGAATGAGAAAATATGTTACCAACTTTCTGTTGCAGCAGGCCTTTATTATGATTTGTAAGAAAAAATACTTTAACTATGATTTTAAAGTATATCTTTAAAACTGTCACTTTATACCTATTTAAGTGTGTTATTTAAAAAATAATTAATATTTAATATTGAAACTTTCCAAAAGTAAACACATTTATGTTATATTTTCTTATTCTATATATTATTTATTATATGAGTTGGTTTTTTGTTTAAAAAAAATTGTATACATAATTTTTTTCTAATGTCTATTTCACTGCTGCTTAATAAAATTTACCAAAAGTTATTGAGTTATGACAAATTATGAAACTTATTTTTAAGAAAATGAAATACATACTTGAACGTTAAGAGAAAAGAATCCTTTTCTATTTCTGAAAACTTCATCAAGATTGTGTAGGTTTGTGGAAACTATTTTGATATGTGTACAATCAATAGCCCCATCTACTCCAGGTATACCGATGGCTCTGTTACCTTTTCCAAGATCATTAAAAAGTTGTCGGTTCTCTACAAGTGCTGCTTCTGCTTGTGGTATTTTTATAAAACGTCGTAGTAACGACGCAAGCAATAAGCTCACTCGAAAAACTATTCGCGATACTGTGGGCTGAGACACACTCATTGTATCACTTACAATAAGCTGCAAATTTTAAAAATGTTTCTATTCAGAATACTGCAAATCTGTCAATTATAAATTAGGTTTGTTTAGTTACCTGGAAACTTCCCGTAGCAAAAAATCTTAAACAAATTAAGAGTTGAATTACAGGCGATATAGGTAGTCCTCGATTGTTTACTTTTGCCAATCCAACTTCGATTTTAGGCAGTATACCATAAAGAACTGACTCTTTATCAAAACGATAACGCCTTTTAAATTCCTTTTCATTGTAAAATTCAAAAGGATTCATTGCATCACGGATATATCGTTTCGGAGCACGTAATATCATGTCCTCCTCATTATCAATATCACTAATGTCACCAATACTATGAACGTCCTCGATATCATCCATTTTTCATCAAATCACTATTTATTTAATACACCACTATACTTTTTTCTTAATAAGTTAAACTTAAGTCGTGTTTAACGTCGACTTGACAATCTAACCTCACATTTCACGATATAAGTATTCATTCACGTCACTTAAGCTTTACTTATTTGACTCTGAATAAAAGCATTGTAAGCAATTGCTAAAGAGACGTCTATGAATAACAAGAAACAAGGTTTCCTTCAGTAAGCAAAAGCTTGAGTTGTAGCTTAAGGCCATTCTCAAGCGGCAACTGTGAATCTCCACACACCTTAAGTAAATGCTTAAGGCGAACTTAAGAATAAGCAACGACTATGAATACCGCCCCATCTGACATGGATATATCATGGATGGGAAATCACTTTAATCTATAATATTGCTAGTGGATTTTTGGCCGGATGTTAAGGCATATATGACGCCGACTGTACATATGATTGTTATCTAAAGTTATCAGGTAAGGTGAAGCGAGGCGAGGTGACTTTACGTAATCGCACCCCTGATATCGTCCCATTGACTACAATGCCGACTGCCTTCCAGTCAGCCGCCATTGGACGCCATATGGGGTATTGACGTCACAACTTGAAATGACTTAGGACGCTTTCACACGCCGGCGTTTCTGGGAAAGTTTGCTAAAAATCCCATTGGAGTAAGAGAGAAGAACTGATTTAAACTGGACAAATTCCATTTTCTATGTCTCTTACTCCAATGGGATTTTTAGCAAACTATCCCAGAAACGCCAAAGTGTGTAAGCGTCCTCAGGGGTCTGAGGACGGTGAAGGGAGAAAAGTGGAGGTGGTTACAGTGGTTGTGAAACACTCTCCCCTCTTTTCCTGAAAATTTTTACTTTGACAATTGTTTTAGAAAAATAGACACTTTCGAAAAAAGGGCTCTCTACAAGAGAACTATGAGAAATAAGGATTATAGAAAATATTTATCTTTGAGGTTTTGATGATCACGCGAGCGACGAAATGTATTCCAGTATTGAAAAATTTTGACGCAGAATATGGCGGCTACACTGAGCAGGGCAGGGAACCTTCAGTAGTGAATTAGCCTTTCAAACAATACATAACGAAGGAAATAGACGCCAGGCGTCGCAGAGTCTCATCGTTTATTGCTTGAATCACTAGTTCGCTACCGAAGTTTCCCTGCTCTGGTTAGTGTAGCCGCCAAACTCCGCGTCAAAATTTCAATACTGGAATACGTATCGTCGCTCGTGTGATCATCAAACCCCCAAAAATAAATATTTTCCATAATCCTTATTTCTCATAGTTCTTTTGTAGAGAGCCCTTTTTTCGAAAAATTATCTGTATTTTTCTAAAACAATTGTCGAAGTGAAAATTTTCAGAAAAAGAGGAGAAAGTGTTTGACAGCCACTGTCAATAACCTCCACTTTTCTCCCTTCAACGTCCTTAACATTGTGTCTAATATAGGAATTCTTATATATTTACTTACCACAAAATATTTAACATTAAGATATTGATGAGAATTTGTTTAATAGAAAATAGATTCACAAGGATTAAATACCTGGTAAAAAAGTGTAAATCGGTGAGAGATAAAGTTAACTAATTTTTTCAAATATGTATACATTTATAGGTTAGGCAACAATATTTTATTAGCATTTTCTTCCAGAAACGCGCGCTAAAGAAATGGATGTTACAATGTTTTGAATATAGGTTATGTTTAATGGTTGTTTTAACTCGATAAAATCTTTTTTTTTATTTATTTGCAATCCATAAGAGTTTTTTATCAATATTTTGTGTGCGTACCGTCAAGAAAAACTGTTTCTGTCTGCAAATTATTAAAAAGAAAGCTTGTTGAGTTAAAATTATCATCAAATATAATCTATATATTCAAAACATCTTAAGGTCCCTTTCTTCGTAGCGCGCCACAAATAATGAGACAAAATTTATGAAAAAGTAATAGTTGCTGATTTGACTAGTTACGTCTATCGATATAACCTTCTTGATCATTGTTACAGTAGTTATTTAATAACTTCGTAAAAATTTTAGGCGAAATAGAATTTTTGGAAGTTATCAATTAATACTTAAATAGTTAACAAAAATTAAAAATAGCAAACATTTATTTTCATTTATTTCATTTGATTTATTATCACAAACTTGCGTTTCAAAAACATGTTTTTTCATTTTCTATTAACGGAAAAAACGTTGCAAGATTCAATGTCATGAATAGCGTACATTTTTATTGTTAAAGTATAATTTTTTATTATCGTTTTTTATCATAGCTTATTAAATTTGTGAATAATTTAACAACTTTAGAGAAATTTAATGAATTTCTAGCTTATTTATACATGTAGATCAATTTATTATAATCATGTTAGTATGCAAACAGTTTTAGAAAGTTGATGAAGGTCATTTGATTTATAATAACTAAAAACTTATAATTGTCTTAATGTAAAATTAAATTCATTTATTAAAATGTTTTTCAAAGAATTAGTTTCGCTTTCGTCTTATTTGTATTTTCAATTTACTTTATCAATAATATGTAATTTAATTTTTTAATTTTACGCTAACTGAAATTTCCAAGTATAGTCGAAATATTTTGCTCACTTCAAAATTCTGTAAAAAACCCTGGAATCGTTCAGTAGTATTATATACATTTTATTTGTAACTAAAAGTGCTCCATAAAAGTACAGTGTTTACCTTTTTAGATAAATGTTTAGATACTTTTTTTTACATAATTTTTTTTTTTTTTAGATAAATTTCATTTACTTCACATTTTTTGTTTTTTTCTTAAAATCTTTGCGTATAATATCATTTATGATAAAGTAGACTATTAATTATTTTTATCAGATATTAAGTAAAATGAAAATTTCAACCATTTATTAA
>WNHD01003011.1:0-18210 GCA_011057455.1 Ganaspis sp. Gsp50
AGAATCAAACTTGACATTTGGGACAACTATGAGACTAGAATATTTGCAGAAGACTGCATCTATTCTTGACAATACCAAACTTCTTCAAGAATTGTCTAGAAGAACGCATAAGTTTAGTGGCAAGAAATCTACTCTTATGTGTTTTAAATATCTTGCAAATTACAAGAATCTTTCTTGCATTATTCCACACTTTACTCTTATGAAACTTGTTGATCGTTACAGGAAGAAAAATTATTTTACAAATCTATCAATAAGGATAGTGGAAGAACCGCTGTCTTTTCAGTTTGTATCATATAAACTGGGACCAGGAGAACCTTTGGCGGATAGTTTCAACAAGTTTCTTCTGAATTTAATTGAAAATGGTATAATGAGTAAATTAAGATTATACCCCTCATTTGCAAAGTCATTGAAGTCATTATCATCCGAGTCAACAGAAAGGCAGACTTTGACTGTTTTGCATCGACGAATATTGCTCTTTCTGGCAATTGGTTACAGCTGTGGAATGGTGTTTTTTATCTGCGAAATTCTGTACAGGAAATGCCAAAGAAGAGTAAAAAAATGTATAACTGCACTTCGCATTTTACGATTATAGTCCAATTTACGTTTGTATGCTCAGCATTTTTATGATCTATGAATTGTAGTTTTTTACCATTTGCCGAAATGCAACTTAATGGGATTAATATTGTGCAACAATGGAGGAAAGTGAGTGATCTCTACGCGTGTGAGTTTGTTGCCCGAGCTGAAGGCGAGGGATGCAAACACACGAGAAGTCATTTTCCTCCCGTGTAGCACAAACTATTTTTTTAACACACGTATACCGAAAGTACAACCATCTACTTGAAAATAATAATGAAAACAGGCGTAGAATTACAATTAGAGAAAAAATAGTACAACATTGGTCCATGACTACAACGCTTCGATATCGAAGTATATATTTTTTTTCATTTTAAAAAAAAAACGAAAAACAAAAAATATTGAAAAAAAATAATAGAAAGAAATTCAAGTTACTTTTCCTTCCCGTTTATGACGTCACGGGGAGGAAAAGTAACTTTCCCTTCCTCTTGCCGGGAAATACCTACTTTCGACCCTATACACAGGTAAAAAATAGGGTATTTTCGGTGCGTGTGTTAGAAAAAATATATTTATTATATACAATGTAAGATAACTTACTTATTCTTAAATGTTTCATTATGCATAATTTAGCTACTGCATCATTTACTTACACTGTACAAAATTTGGTGGATATTCATTAAAAGTTTTTGTTGAATATTCAACATCTTTTGAGGAAAATGCTTTTCACCAAAAAATTGGTCAATATTCACAAATTTTGGGAAAAGTACAAAATTTTCTCTAAAAACAAAGGAAAAATTAGCCAAAAATTTTGTGATTTTAATAATCCCTAACGGTTTGGACTATTTTTACAAACACCAAAGAGGATTTATTTTGTATGACTAAATAGATATTTCAAAAAATATAAAGTTAATCTTTTTCTAAAATTGACCATAAATACAATTAATATGAAGACACAATTTGCGCTTTATTTTAATAAATTATAATAAATGAATCTTAAGTTATTGAAAAAAGATTTCTTTCTCAGAAGCGCTTGCATTTCAGTTAAGTCAGTATATAAGGAGATTACAAGAGAGAGACTTGCAGTTATGTACATTTTGTGTGCGTTTAGTGTTAGATAGTAGAATAGGTTTATGATGATAATGCGTAAATCATATGTATTGATTATAATAATCATATTGTTGAGTACTATGCATTGTTTAACTAAACTTAGAACATAAAATGTATTAGAAAAGGAAACATTTTACAAAGTTTTGGTCAATTTCCACCAAAAAATTTTGGTTAAAATCCAGCAAGTGTTGGTGTAAATTGCGTCACCAAAAATTTTTTACAGCGTAAGCAGTAGAATAAGTTTATCTGATGATAATGCGTGTCCACTGAATCGGTAATCAAACTTTCTCTGTATGTATATAGTAATATTTGATCATTGTTAAGTACAATGCACTGTTTAACTAACATTGGAACATAAAATGTATTAAAGTAAGAAAATGTTTACAAAATTTTGGTGAATATTCACAGATTTTTGTAGAATTTTACAAAGTTTTGGCGAATTTTCGTCATAGAATTTTGGTTAAAATTCAATAACTGTTAGTTTAAATTGTTTCACCAAAGTTTTTGTAAATTTTCACCAAAATTTTTTTACAGTGTACTTGTACTATGTAGTATATGTTTCCTAGAGATCCTAAGTATAGAGTTTGGCCAAGTGAGGCTCCAAGATTGGTTCTGCCTAACCGCACGGAAAAGAATGATGTTATTATATTGAACATATCAGTGTGGCTGACAGTTTTCTTCGGAGTGAGAATACTGGATGCCTAAATCTTCCATACTGCATCGGTATTACTACCTTTATATGCTTTAACTTCAAACATTTTTAACAGTTGTAAGAATTTGAAGTGAACAACGAACAGGCGTATTGCTAATCCACAAATTTGCTGAGTCAATACCAACAATACATTATGGTCGATTCTTCTATAATGATGGTAGTAACAGGTAAATATTATTTTCCGTGCGGAACAGGAGTTGATTGATTGTCTGAAAATGACTGAAAATAAGTGCCTGCGCTCACTTCGACCAATAAAACAGCAGTTTCGGTTAGACAATTAGTAGAAGAATGAGAAACGAGTCTAAACTCTATGTTTAGCATCTCTAAAGTTTAGAGTAAATTTACAGCTCTTACTGTCGGTGATCGTCTGATAGGATGTAGATTGGCTTAAAACAGACATGTACACAATCTGTTTTTCTAGAATGTAATTTTTGTTGGTCGACGATCGGCAGCAAGAGGTGTAAATGTACCCTCACTCATAGCAAATATGTACATTCTGCATTAGAAAATTGTATAAAACTGGTAAAAATAAAATTGTCACTTCAGGCTTGTGTTTCCGTGTGTGCATAACACGAATAATTGTGTCCTGTTATTTATTGCAAACAAATAAAAAATATTCTTTTTAACTTATTATAAATTGAATTGAGTGGCACATTTCTCTTAATGATAAGTAGATTCTTGAAAATCGAAGAAACAATAAGATGAAGAAAGTGATGATCAAAACCTGATTTTCTAGCTGTTGTTTTCATTTGCTTTGAAGCTGCTAACCTTTAATGAAAATAGATATTAATTTATGTACTATAATTACTAATAGAGTTGTTGACAAATTATTTCTTAAACATATTAAATTATTAGTACATATAATTAAGCCAACTGAAATAATAACTTTCATTGATTTCGACTATTCCTTTAATAGTTTAAAATCCTCTCTAATATTTAAAAACAAATTCATATTAATAAAGTACATGGTTTGTCTGTCCGCAAAAATTGGTTGAAATATGAGGCATTATTGCAGTATATAATTTGAAAAATTATGTATAAATGTTCTTTAACAATTCTCCTAAAGGGTTTTTGAGTCGCTGAACACAAATTTGAGGTCTAATTGCCGATTAAATTGATAGAAAGTCAAGAATCCAACTGTCAATCCACCATTTCAAATTTCAATTTGTCCATTCGCATTAAGTCGAAATCGTCTTTACTTGTCAAATAATGGTTTATAATGGTTCAAAAGGTTTTCGAGGTCCTTGATTACGAATTTGATGTCAAATTGACAATTTGACAACTTTTAAAAAACTGTCAATTTCTATAAAACTCTGAAAATCATAGTTACTGTGTGGCTCATGAAGGTTTTTGGAGTTTCTGATTACGAATTTGAGGTTCAACTGACAATTTGACAGTTTACAGCTCTTAAGAAACTATCAATTTCTATAAAATTAGAATAATCACAGGTTCTTTGTCACTTATGATTTTTGTGGTCGCTGATTTCAAATTTTAGGTTTTGTTCATCTATTAAAAATCTTTAGATTTTTTATTAACAAGTTTTGACATCTTTTTTATTATATATTTAATAAGAAAGTGTAACGAGATAAAAATTATCTCGCACAAATTCGATCAATAATTAAAGATTTGATAAAATAACACCAGGCTAGGAGTCATCTGACGAACTATTTCACGGTCGAATGAAGTTTGGGGTATGTGCCAATATTGAACTTTGTTCCATCGCAAATTACATTTAGTCAATAAGGGTTTTTGTAATTTGGTTAAATAATTAGACTAGCTTATTACAGTCAAAATTAAATATTAAATTGGTTTCAAATGTTTACTTGAGGACAATATTAATTTTACATAAACGATTGTAAAAAAATTACAATACAACTCGAGTACTGGCGCGACTTAATTTAACAATTCAACCGTTATGGATGAGCAATTTAAATAATAACTCCATTGCAGGGGAATTTTATTATAAAAGGAGGAATTCTCATGATCGAGCTTTTGTTGACATCCTGTCTTTTCTTTCACCACTGTCTTCTGCCAGGTGTGTGGGGTTTGAGGATCACTCACAAGAATGTTACTAGACCGCGCATTCGCAAGGTTTAATTGCTCCGAAACGTTGCTAGGGAAGCCAGTAGCAGCTAGCGAGTGTACCTAACAGTTAATTAGCTTAATTGATCAATCAGAATCGACGCCATATTGCGTTGATTCGACGCAAAACTTAATAGTTTTTAATTTAAGTATAGTGAAGTTTAAATCATTTTTCAGGCACTTTTTAAATAAAGAAGAGTTTTTTTACAAATATATTTTTAACCTTCCTTTTTTCAAAATTAAGTCTTATTTTTCACTTTTGAGGCCTTCGGGCATTTTTTTTTTATATTTTATTTGTAGTCAAAAGCTTGTAGGTACTATCAACCGCCTTTTGCATAATGAATCACGAATGAAACCGAGAAAACGGAGTCATTTGAGATGCACCGGAAGGGATATAACCGAACAAGGAAAAATCAACGTTGAAGGCAAGTTCTGGCTAAAACGTATAGAATACCCAGCGCTCCCGAAGGAAGATATACTTTTAGCAACACTTGTTTAACCCAGACAACTTTGTTGACCGAGCAACTCAAATGCAGGATCTGCGGGGAACCTTCTGGGGGTGTTGTACCCGACGCTGGTTGTGCAGTTTCGCATCAATAATGCCCTTATCCGTGCTCAAAGCACATAGAACATGGCCTTGATATAACCAGATGGGACTTACTATAAAGAATTGCTAAAGCACCACCCTTTACCATTACACCTTACGGAACTCTTCACCTTGAAATTTCAGCGGACTTTTGGGTCTTGTCCATCTCTGGTTGTAGTGCACCATCCAGAGAATGTGAAACATTCGACCATGATACGGGACTATGGTGGGTAAGCTCGAGAACCAAGCACGGCCGCAGCCCTATACCCACCCCTCGCTATTACTTAGTGGGTCGAACGAGTCACTCGTCTATTACCATAGTCAGTTCGACTCTACACGTTGAATCACTTAGACTTTTGAGACGCATTCATTGTCCGAAATCACTCACGTGATAACCAGGCCTAGACCCGGCACCACCTATCCGTAACCCGGGGACGCGTTCTGTGGCTAGAATTGGAAAGCCCCGAGGCTCATCTAAGTGTCCGGTCAAGGTGCACTTGACTTTTGACCATGGCAATGTCCTTGACAAAAACCAATAGCTGGACACCTTAAGACTTGGTTCCAGTTACTGAACACAATGAAAAATAACAAAAAGTAACACGCGTAACTACAACGTTTCCCGTAACTAGGGCATATTTTGAACTGTCCAGCTATTGGTACATTTACCTTAACTAAACCCGATATCATTTTTATTGGTTAATTTATGGTAATCGGTCTTCATAATTGATAGCTAATACCATACCTGATTAATAGGTAGTACCAAGGTAGGTAGGATGCTGTTTTGAATATTTTAAAATCACTATGATGAATAGGTAACAAGTGGCGGAAATTTAAATAGTTTTCGCTGTCAGCTATTGACCTTTTTTTTAGAATCGCTAGAAAAGTCATTGGGAAAACCTCTTTTCACAAATAATCTGGAACAAAAACTAAAAGAACATTTTTAGCAATAGTCAAGGGTAAATTTTTTCGACTATTTGTATTTTTCGCTGGTAATTTAACGGCTTGTCTATGTTTACCCCCTGCTCTCATCGACCAAAGATTAATTAATGGGCCGATGAAGTTCCTTATTTTAGGACAGTGCGTCATAAAATGATGCCTCGGCTTCAATCTAGTTTCTTATATTTTCAAATATAAATCATGATGTTCAGCGATTATCTGAATAAGATATTCTGTAGAGTTTTTATCAACAGATGGAGCAGAAATAATACTTAAAATTCCATTTCAAAGCAGATACAAATTCCATGAATCTGTATTTTGAGAAACTATGTCTCCCACCATTAAACTAAGATTTCTGCAAAAAAAGAACATTTCTAAAGCATCCATTCTAAACGTGCGTTTCTGAATATGATCTAAAATGATAACATGATTAATTTCGAGAGTCTTGTCCATAATTAAGGAATTGAACCCTTTCATTTAAAGTATGAAGAGAAAAAACCTTGAGCACATTTATATGTACGAAAAACGTTAAAAGAATGAATGATAAATAAACAATCAGATCATGCTTTTCTGAAATTGTTTTTAATTTATAAGTGTCATTTATAAGGCATTATCTTTCATAAGGGCTCATTCATAAACTACTTAGCTCGTCAAGGGGGAGGGGGCGTCCAAAGACATTTGCTACGGTAAGAAAAAAAAATAGCGCTAATGTATGGAACAGTGTGCTACATGGAAAGGGGGGAGGGGTCTAAATTTCCAAAAAAATGGGCTACGCAGTTTATGGACGACCCCTAAAAGAAATCTCAAAATTGCTTAAATAATAAAATATTCAACTGTAATCTTCTTATTCGCATACATTATTATTTTGATATCAGAAATGCCTATGAATTGCGGAAATAGATACAAAGATCACACTATCACTTAAAATGGATGGAAAGGTTAAAAAACGCCACATGCAAAAAATAATCAATTTATATTTGTAAATTGAAGAAAATAAATTAATTTGAAATTTTTTTATAATTTTGAGTATCTATCCATTGAATTGGATATTGGACTAATTTAAAATTTATATAATTTAATATTTAATTTGGCGTGGACTAAAATTTTAATTGATTATTGTTTTGTGTTATAAAGAGTAGAATTGAATGAAAATTAAATTATTTAAAATTCAACTAAAATTTTAATTGATTATTGTTTTGTGTTATAAGGAGTAGGATTGAATGAAAATTAAATTATTTAAAATTCAAACCAAATATAATTCGTTAAGGATTAAATAGATAATCATTAAAAATTCGATGGTCTATTGCACAAAGTTTATTGTAAAAACAATCAAAACCAAAATTTGTTTGTTTAATTGTTAGTTTTGAATTTATAGTATAAATGAAACTAAATGAAATAATGTTAAAAATATTAACGCAATCTGACAATTAATTCAAAATATATTTAAATTAAGAATTAAAAAACAATTTTTTTAAAACGTTTCTGCTATAAACGTTGCACACTAGACCATCATTAAAAAATACAATAAATGGTTAAAACAACAAAATTTAGGATTGTCATATAATTTGAATTCAATAGATTGGAATTTGAATGGATTACATTTGGAAGTAATGCAAATTCAAATCAAGTAAACTATTAATTTTCATTTCCGCATTTGTTTGTTTAAATAATAGTTTAGATTGAAATAACTTCAATAGAAATAAAAGTATGTACTATCGAGAAAATGGAATATTTATTTAAAAGGTGCAGAATATCAATATGTCATTGATATCTTAGTACTTTTCTCTTAGTTTACACAATAATATTTTTAGTTTTATTATCCAGCTGGTAACTCAATTTCTATTATAAATTATATAGCTTAATTTACATTTAATTTTGTATTTTTTCATTTTCTTTAACAGGTAGAAGGACATTGTTGTTACTATTGTGGTGCACGTTTATCGGTTTCAAAGAACGTTTATACCCGATTTCTAAATCGACTCACAAATGAAGCGCTAAACTCGTATCAAGCTTCAATTTCCTGGTACGTGAGAACGACCTGGGAAGGGAATGTAGAAATTCTTATGACAGAAAAAGGGGAATATTCTGGAATAAGTAGTCAAGAAGCGTTGCAAACTTTAAAATCTTATTTAACAGGTATGTTCTCTTCATTGTTTGCTATTTAACAATTACAATGGTAAAATATTTAACATTGGATTTTTAGTAGTTTATTTTACTAATTATATAAAAAGCTTAAAATATCTAAGTATCAAGTGAATGTTACGTACTTCAAATAAGTATGACGTAAAAATTTTTAAGATAATCTGAATAAGTTATACCTACAATTCTTCTATAATTTCTTTTAATATAAACGTTTCTTTTAATAATTTAATTGTGATTAATACAAGAAAAGATTATAACATTTGATGATATATTTGTTTCATATAATACATATGTAACATTTTTTCTCTTCTTTTTAAAAACAGAAGAAGGCATCGAAATATTACACACTGAAAGTGCTGGCGGAGCTCTTCAACAATATCCAATTTCCAGCACTATTGGACCTATATTTGGGGGATTTTTGTTCGCCCTGGTTTTTCTAATGATTATTTTCCTGAGTAATGGATACTCATATGCTCAGTAAGTTTAACATTCTATACTCTATATAGTAATTTGCCAGTTCCGTCGATCTGTCCGCAAGTCAAGGTGGAATAGTTAGAGAGTGGTGTGGTAAGTGTCAGAAAATGCGATGTAACTTCTCTTTTTTGTGTTTTTAAAATTTAAGTCGCCTACCATTGAGAGCCATGGTAAGAGAAAAATAGTTGACTGTCGGTAACCGGTTGTACTCTGGGTAGGTTTACCACAATTTTCCTACCCACTGGCGTGCAAGCCTATCACAGGCGGTCCAGGCAAAATGCGAGTACTCCTAATAAAGTCGTCTGTGGACGCAAATTAGTAGAGTTGGGAGTTACATGGCTTTAAAAAGAGAGAGGTTGTTGGGAGTACAAGGCAAAAAAGAAATATGGTGGCTAAGAGGAGGGTATAAAACCGTGATCGGTAGTACCAAAAGAAACTAAAATAAAAAAAAAAAATTAATGCTAGACTAATAATCATTCTTATTAACTTCCTTATTAAAATTCTTTAAATCCGAAGTGATTCAAGTTTTCTTAGTTGTTCTTACATTCATTTAGGAATGAGATTTAAAAGACGAGAAATGTTGCGCGAAGGAGAAAATGATTGGAAAGATAGGATAGGAAATAGTATGCTTAGTGTCAGCTGCAGAATAATTTAATTTGCAATGGCACTCAACTGAGTCTCATTTACCATTTCGAATTTTGTTTGCCTGTGTTGGTAATTTCTTGTTGCTTTGCCTATACCCTTCTTTAAACTCGCAGTATCCACACTGCACACTAACACTTGTCGCTTTAAAGCCCTGGTCCACAATGTGCAAGTTTACATTCAGGAGTAAACTGGGAAACAGTGGTTGTAGTATTTAATTAGTTCACTTCGCCGACATTCTAACAATTTATTTGCAGACCTATTTTCTCTCCACCTTTTCTGTCACAAGTTCTATAAACTTAAATGATGAAATAAGTTGAAAATCCTAACAAGAAGCTTAAATATCGTTTCTTACTACTTATTTCTTTGAATATAAATATGCCAACTATTAACTGGGAACTTTAATGATACACTAAAAAATATTCGTATAACAATTTTAAATATATTATTTATCGTATATATGTTGTAAACAGATTTTACTTATTTTATAATTATTTTACTTATTTTCAATACATTTCTGATTACTTGGCTAAATTTTTAGTCATTCAATTTAAATTTACTAGCGCGCCAAGTTATTTTTGACGAAAGAATCGGGAAAATAACTAAAACCGAATTTACACAACTTTAGATTTTATTTTTATTTTACTTTTTTAATTGTATGCCAAACTAGTCAGTAATAATAAACAATAGTTATTAACCGCGGAGAGCGTCGGAGTAAGGAAAAACACTAATTTTATAATTTTAATTAATTAGCAAAATTCAACAACTTTATAGAAGATTTGGCCGTGATGGCCGAGTAATTATAACACGCATTGATCACATGAGCAATAAATTAAAACATTAATATAAACAATAAATTTTAGGTGAAGACGACTCCACCTAGTAAATAATTTACAATGACATGAGAAAATGCGGAGCTCACCTTAAGGACGGCGAAAGCCCCACCTATTATTTCAACTTTACATTTTTAATACAATTAGCACTATTTAAATAAAAACTTTACTGTCCGAACACCAAACTAGAAGTGACGCTGACGCGAGCGTGGACGCGAGACTAAATACTAATGTCTCTAGCGTCTTCTCGCCAACGGCAAGAGTTCAGAATTCATTTGCCCAAGCGCGTCGAATCAATCTTGCTTCAATACAAAAGTCAATAGTTTTTATATCGACCTCTGCGCATTAGTGTACCGACAGTCGATGGATTATCATGACTAGATGGCGCCACATCACTTCACAGTTGAAGATGATCGTCTGTTTTGACAGGTGAACAACAGCATTCAGTCTTGCAAAAACTCCTGATATTTTTTCGAAATCGGGACTCAGATCCGATCTCAAGTATCCGGTCGAAGTCCCACGACGTCGACGATGTTGAATGATGAAGTCCACGATGTCCAGAATTAATTTATCCGCTTGACAAGTTGGCAGTGGAGATCAAAAATAATGAATGAAATTAATATTGTCTGCGTGACATAACCCCAAAGAGAAAACAAACAGAATTCAATTTATCAAAATAGAAATTATAAAGAGAAATTAAACAATAATATAAAAACTCAAATAAAAGATGGCACAAGTCGCCGAGATTTTATTTGGTCGCACAGCATCCTGAAGTGTGACTTCCAGTCTGGCGTTTATTTTAACTTCAAATTTAATATTCGTCTTTTAAATTATTAAAAGTCGAAATTTTTTTTGTAATAATTGGACCAATTTTAATTTGAAACTATTTTGTGTATTTTTTATCAGTTTTTTATATCAGTTCTGTTTCTATTATTTTTTAATTACAGTAATGTACAATAATTTCAGTATTAATGCTAATCTTAAACATCCTATTATGTTGTACGTTTCTAAAGACTTCAATTAGTGACAAAGTATTCACGAAACGTTTATTTTCGCAAGGTTGTGAAAAGTTAAAATAAAATGTTTATTTATGAAGTAAAAGTAACCAGTATGTATTTTAGCAAAAAGTGACAATTTCGTTCAAAGTGTTTTTCTGTCTTTTTTACTCCACTTATACTGAAAAGCTGGAAAAATATTTAGTTCTGCACTATATAAAGTACGTCATTGCTAACAGATGTGTCAAGTCGTATGTAAGTTTGTTTTAACGGGAGAGATGTCGGCTTTATTGTCCGGGAGTTTTATCGAAAAATGAAAAATTTTTAAAGACCTCAGTTTACTATCAGTTTTAAGTGACTTCTGAGCAATAAACACATACTGTGCATTTAAGATAGCAATTTAATGTTTTTAATAAAAGATCTTATTTTAATTTTTCTGCATTTATGTAAAGATAAAAACCTTAAGGAAGAATATAAAAATATGGTACATATAAATATTGTTTATTGTGTGAAGTCGAAAAAAATTTGGAAACTAATATCCAGAAATTGTTTCATAAAAATTCGACAAAAGTTAGTGATGAGTCGGCAATAAATTTTGATGGAAGTTCACAAATATTTATAAAAATTTTACAAAAGTTAGTAGAAATATAAATTCACTAAAAATTTACGTTTAAAATTTATAAATACTTTATAAAAAAGATCCCTTATTTATTGAATTTGAATAAAGCTTTTTTAGTCATTATTTATACAAACTTTGAATTGATAAGTTTGTCAGTTCCACACAAAATATTTTTATGATTTTTAGGATTTGGTTGAAACTTTGTAAAATGTATACGGAAAGAAATATCTAGCTATTCTAGTATAAAGCGTCCCGTACTATTGTCGCATCCCCACTCTCATACTAATAAGGTAAGTCCGCATCCTCTTTTAGCGTGAGCCCACCTTATTTTAGTATGGGCTCATGCTTTAATAGCATGCGTACTTACTATATTAGTATGAGTGTGCGGATGCAATAAAAGTACTGATCCGTTTTATGCTAGAAAAGCTAGATATTTCTCTCCGTGTATCTTTTGAAGGTTAAAAATATATCCTCTGAGTATTTAAAAAAAAATGGCTGACATATTGCATATTGTAATTTTATCGTACTTTTTTTTGAAAAATACTATATTTTTAGTCCAACTTGGTCGATCTTTATTCTTAAACTCTTAATTTCTTTGCACTTAAATACAATTTTATTTTAAAAAACAAAAATAAAAGGAAATCCACATTTTTGCGGAAAAATATTTAAACGTACTGTCAACGTTTTTAAAATTACCATATTGAAATCCTGTAAAAAAATCTTTTTCCCAAAAGTTAATGATTAACAAAATTAACGTATTTACACAAAGAAATTGAATTAATATTAATTAAAATAAAAATTTAAACATTGTTTTTAAAACATGTAGGAAATTTTTCTCTACACAAATACAGGGAAAATATTGCAAAATTCTTATGCGAATCGAATATTTCCTATTACTGCTATGAATATTGTAATAGTTATTCTTACGATAACTATATTTGATTATTTCAAAAAATGGTTTCCGTTTTCATTTTTTTAATTGAAAAGAAAAATTTTAAAATAAGTGTTATTATATTATCTAAATTTCTAAATATTAAACTTTCAGGATGCTTCAAGGAATAAGAGAAATATGGCTTTCAATTTGCGACAGTGCTCGAAGTGACAATGCAAAAGAAAACTCGTATAAATTTGCACGCTTTCAAAATTTGCCTGAAGGAGGAGTTCAATTATCAGGAGCCGACACTTTAGAAAATGCTATTGACAACGAGCCATGTTCTTCTGGTGGTAGATTTGAAAATCCTTTATATAAGTCAAAAAGAGAATCAAAAAAGGAAATTAATACAACAGATTCGACAGGAATTCAATTTAATTCACCTGTCAGCCTGATAACCCTAAAAAATCAACTAGAAAGTGGTGATTTTGAAGAAACTGAAATGTCAATAGAAAATATTTCTGAAACTGATCAATAATAATAATAGTATTAATAAGAATAATAAGAATAAAAATAATAATAATAATAATAAAAATAATAATATTAAAATAATAATAATAAAAATAATAATAATAAAATAATAATTATTAGTAATAATAATCGACAATTTTATTAATTAATTAATTCATTCATTTATTCTTTTTTTCTTTCTTTCATTCTGTCCACACCTGAAGTTGATCGTTTATGCATTCAATTGTTTTTTGAAAGATTTTGACATTTCCTAGTGTTTATACTCATTTAAAGTTTCGCGAATTTATTTATTTGCGAATTATATTTAATTACTTTAGGATTTTAATTAACATAAGTGAAATAAAATCTTTTTTAAATGTGATTAAAAAAGTATGAAATTCTTCTAAAAAAAATGGAATTTTAAGAAAAAAGTGTAAATATTTTTTATAGAAATATAAGGTAATGTAAGTTTTTATTTCGTACAGAAGAATTGTTTATTTCTTAATCGTGTTTACATGTGTAAGCACTAATTGAAAATCGGGATAACAATTATTTCAAATTTCTTTTCAAAAAATTCTGATTTAAAATCTCGATTTTTTAAGTTTGGAGAATCAGAAAATTCAATTTTGGCCCGGAACGTTATTCCAACTTTGCAAAAATGTTAGATCGTGTCTGCATGTGTAAAGACTAATTGGAAATCGCGAATTCTTTTAGAAGGAATTTTTTTTCAAAAATTTCAGATTTAAAATCTCGGTTTTTTAAGATTCGATAACCAAAAAATTCATTTTTTGCCCAGAAAGTTATTTTAACTTTGCAGAAATTTTAGATCGTGTTTACATGTGTAAATTCTAATTGAAAATCGGGATAAGAATTATTTTAAATTTTTTTTCCAAAAATTCTTATTTACAATCTCGATTTTTTATGATTCGAGAATAAAAAAATTCATTTCTACCCCGGAAAGTTATTTTACCTTTGCAAAAATGTTAGATTGTGCTTACATGTGTAAAGACTATTTGCAAATCGCAAATTAATTATTTTGAATTTATTTTCCCAAACATTCTGATTGGGAATGACGATTTTTTAAGATTCGAGAATAAAAAAACGCATTAAATTAATTTTAACTTTATTTAAAATTAACAATTTAAACGAAGAAATTAAAATTTAAATGATATGATTTTTACAAGAGACCTTAGAATTCAAATCAATAAATTACAGAATATTAATGTAATTTTTATAATTGATAAATACTAATATAGAAAATAAGCGAGAATGTTATTCTGAAAAGTAAAACTATGTTTCGTTTTGAAAAATGAGATTTCTTAAAATATAATTTTGAAAGAACTATTCTAAAGAAACGAGCTGAATAGAGTAAATGTTTGTAAAATTATAAAAAATAGGCCCAGGTCGAAGTGACGAAAACAGGAAAACAATGGACAATAAAACAACACATGGCGACCAGACTCAAGTAGACTCCGTGACCACTTGAGTTGTCAAACCTTTTTTCCAAATCTAGCATTTCGTAAATTCTTCAATTTTAAAATATTACTTTCGTTCTTTTAGATTTTCTTCATTTTTACAATTAAAATATTTAATTTGCATTTAGATTAATAATGTTAATAATTAATAAATTATAAGGTTATAAGGTACGAAAATGGATGTTTTAAATATTGAATTGGTTAGTAACATATTTTAATAAATTACACTTTAAATAATATTGCGTTGAAAACTATTGTTATTAATTAAACAATTGTTTAATTAATAGAATGTAATTGTTTATTTAAATCGCATATTAGCAAGAATAATAGTTGTTACTATTAGAATTTTTATATACATACAGAGAAAGTTTGATTATAATTCAGAGGACTTGCATTATCATCAGATAAACTTATTCTACTACTTACGCTGTAAAAAATTTTTGGTGACGCCATTTATACCAACACTTGGTGAATTTTAACCAAAATTTTATGGTGAAAATTGACCAAAGCTTTGTAAAATGTTTCCTTTTCTAATATATTTTATGTTCTAATGTTAGTTAAACAATGCATTGTACTCAACAATATGATTATTGTTAAATAAATATGATTATTATAATCAATACGTATGATTTACGTATTATCATCTTAAACCTATTCTACTATCTAACACTAAACGCACGCAAAATGTATACAACTGCAAGTCTCTCTCTTGAATCCTCCTTATATGTATACTGAAATGAAAGCGCTTCTGAGAAAGAAGTCTTTTTTTAATAACTTAAGATTTAATTATTATAATTCATTCAAATTAAGCGCAAATTGTGTCTTCATATTAATTGTATTTATGGTCAATTTTAGAAAAAAATTAACTTTATATTTTTTGAAATATCAATTTAGTCATACAAAATAAATCCTCTTTGGTGTTTGTAAAAATCGTCCAAACCGTTAGGGATTATTAAAATCACAAAATTTTTGGCTAATTTTTCCTTTTTTTTTAGAGAAAATTTTGTACTTTTCGTAAAATTTGTGAATATTGACCAATTTTTTGGTGAAAAGCATTTTCCTTAAAAGATGTTGAATATTCAAAAAAAATTTTTAATGAATATCCACCAAATTTTGTACAGTGTAAGTAAATGATGCAATAGCTAAATTATGTATAATGAAACATCTAAGAATAAGTAAATTATTTTACATCGTATATAATAAATATATTTTATGCTGCAGACTCAAGTTAAGCAATGTTAAGTGACAAAGAATATGACGTCATCAGTCGTGCTCATAATATATGCAGCAATTCAATTTGAGCACTCCCTCGAACTCAATTTGAGCCTAAGAATTTGTTCCTTTTATGAATTTACGCTTTACGTTTTTGTCAATTGACCAAAAATTTCTTCTTGATTAATAATGACATTGAATTACGTTTTAGATAACAATTGAATTGCATTTAAGATTAATGAAAGGCAGTGAAACTTTAAGAGAATCAGGCGTATAATATTCTATAGAATAATATTTATGGAAATTAGTTATTATTAGTTATTATTATTATTATTATTTATTATTAGTTATATATAATACTCTCCAAAGAAAAGGACCTTAGGATGTTTTGAAAATGTTTGATGATAATCTTAACTTTATAAAAGTTTTTTTTCTAATTATTTGCAATCAAAAAAAGTTTTACTTTAATGTTTGGTATATATGTATACAATAAAGAAAAGCTGCTCTCATTTGAAAATAATTAAACGGGAAGCATTAATTAAGTTAAAACTCTCATCAAACATAATCTATATTCAAAACATATTCTAGGGTGCTTTTCTTCAGAAAGCGTCACTTATATTTTACTAATTTAAGTCATATAAAGGCAAGACTAAGATTATGAATTCTTCACTGAGAAGTACTATCAAATGAAAATTTATATTTCTAAAACATACCAAGGAACTTACATTTCGAGTAATGTAATATATTACTATATCTCTATTGAACAAATTTTAATTTCAAAAAAATTCCATAGAACTTGAAACAGATATTTTAAATCCAGCTGTATTGTTTTAAATTTGGTTTTCTTGCTAGAATATTTTCAGCAAGCCGAAAGCTTTAAGCGTTTTTTGAAAATCACTTGTGTAACAAAGCAATCGCAAGAAAAAGGTATCTTAAAAATTATTAAATTTCCTAAAATTTCTTAAATTAAAATTCTTCATCTTAATAAAGATGTTTGAAATAACTTTATACACCCAATTAAGATACTTCATTTGTCAGTGAAAAGAATGAAAGGAAGAAACAAAATAATAAAAAGAATTTTTTCTAACACACGCACCGAAAGTATCCTATTTTTTACCTGTGTATAGGGTCGCAAGTAGGTCTTTCCCGGTAAGAGGGAGGGAAAGTTACTTTTCCTCCCCGTGACGTCATAAATGGTGAGGAAAAGTAACTTGAATTTTTTTTCTATTATTTAATTTAATTTTTTTTTAAATGAAATATATATATATATACTTCGATATCGAAGCGTTGTAGTCATGTGAGTCATGTGATCAATGTTGTACACTGAAAGAAATACTATTGTCGTTTCGAACATATGATTATAGTTGGTAGTTTTTCCTAGAGTAGCCGCACTGTATAAGTAAATCTCCCATAATGCGCAACAACGTCAGTCACTGTATTACTTAACCTCAAATATCGTATGGCTGGAATACACATATTGCATAGGACAGTACGTAGCCATTTTCATTTTCAACAATACATTATGGTTGAACTACCCAGAATTATGACAGTACCTTCGAATTATTTTTTTCAGTGTATTGTTTTTCCTCTGATTGTAACTCTACGCTTGTTTTCATTATTATTTTCAAGTAGATGGTTGTACTTTCGGTATACGTGTGTTAGAGAAAATAGTTTGTGCTACACGGGAGGAAAATGACTTCTCGTGTGTAAACTCACACGCCTAGAGATCACTCACTTTCCTCCATTGTTGCACACTATACTATTAATCCCATTAAGTTGCATTTCGGCAAATAGAAAAAACTCCAATTCATAGATCATAGAAATGCTGAGCATAGAAACGCAAATTGGACCATAATCGTAAAATGCGAAGTGCAGTTATCCATTTTCTTACTCTTCTTTGGCATTTCCTGTACAGAATTTCGCAGATAAAAAGCACCATTCCACAGCTGTAACCAATTGCCAGAAAGAGCAATATTCGTCGATGCAAAACAGTCAAAGTCTGCCTTTCTGTTGACTCGGATGATAATGATTTCAATGACTTTGCAAATGAGGGGTATAATCTTAATTTACTCATTATACCATTTTCAATAAAATTCAGAAGAAACTTGTTGAAAGTATCCGCCAAAGGTTCTCCTGGTCCCAGTTTATATGTTGCATACTGAAAAGACAGCGGTTCTTCCACTATCCTCATTGATAGATTTGTAAATTTATCTTTCTTCCTGTAAAGATCAATCACCTTCATAAGATTCAAGTATGGAATAATGCAAGAAATATTCTTGTAATTTGCAAGATATTTAAAGCATATGCCATTAACTTTCTTGTTAACAAACGTATGCGTTCTCCTAGACAATTCTTGAAGAAGTTTGGTATTGTCAAGAATAGATGCAGTCTTCTGCAAATATTCTAGTCTCATAGTTGTCCCAAATGTCAAGTTTGATTCT
>WNHD01003012.1:0-13586 GCA_011057455.1 Ganaspis sp. Gsp50
CAATGACACAATTTGCACTACCGTCACATCTGTTTCCGGTTACCCGCTAAGGTAGTTGGAAGGGGAAACTTGTCTCAACTCTCCCTAGAGGATCTCTACCTAGAGGGTAAGGCATTAATGAAGGACAGTGTATTATTATGCTACTAGAGCTTTGATTTAAGTTCTGAATACACATTTGGTTATTAAAATAAATATATATAAATGATTGTTGTAAATAATCATAATAAATACAACAAGTTCAACAAATTTAATTCTAGCATATAATTAAATAATTGTATATTCACATTTGTTAGTAATTTAATTGTCATTAAAATTTAAAAGCTTTATTTTATTGTGTTTGATAAATTGTTATTTAGAGAATGTTAAAAAAGTGTCATGGCGGTTATTGCGCAGTAAAGCAATTACGTCGTGACCTTGACTGAACTTGGTTTGCTTGCAAAACCTCTGTATGTGCTGAAATCTAACCTAAAATAAATGGTATTTTCTAATTGGCCGAGAAACATCAATGTTATAAGACATAACCAGAGTGACGTAGTGTGGTCAAGGCCGTATGACGTTGGAGCAATCTGATTGGTTGAATGCGAGCTAAATTTATACTTAATGCTCAGTTGTGTGACATAGTCCAGGACGTATGACGTCAATGGGACTTTATAAGGACCGTCTTTGGCGACCATTTTTGTCATTCTGTATTCTGAATTCACAGTTTTAAGACGTGTATTGAGAAGTACGATATTTTTGTAAAATCTTAGAAAACGAACTTTATTGTGAATTTAATTTGGAAAACGAACTTTATTGTGAACTTAATTCGGAAAACGAACTTTATTACGTGAATTTATAAGTCGAAGAACGAACTTTATTTGTGAATTTAAGTTAGCAAACGAACTTTATTGCGAATTTAAGTTGGAAAACAAGCTTTATTGTGAATTTCTGTCGAAAACAAACTTTATTGTGAATTTATCTCAATAACGAACTTCATAAATAAAAACTTATTTTGATTCATCTTGATTTTTAAATCAACATCGATCTCTAGATTATTTAATAAAATTGGTTTTTAATCCTCATGAGGGTTTTACAATTCAATTAAGTGTTTTATTTAAACAACCTATAACAATTTAAATATATTCAGTGTCTATTTTTAAACGGAGAAGGTAAGAACAACCACAAGATTGGTTCATAATTAAGGAACCAACGTATTCGTTCGACCCAGGGATGTGACAATAGGAAGAATTAGAAGTTAGAGTTACACGCGCAACTCCCGAACTCTGCTGAGCCTCCAGCTAAAAAGGAAACTACTTTATCGACTTGAATTTAACTATACAGTGTAGTCTTTGTTTTGGCAATGTTTTCCAACGACTACAGCTGTATGTATACGTTAAACATGTCAGTGTAATAATAAACTAGTAAAAAATTGACTTTTTTAATATGAGGACTTATAAAAGGAAACGTGAAAAATCGCCAGCCCAACCTGATTTACTATTAAAAGCAGCAAAACGAGTCAAATTAGAAGGGAGATCTGTGCGGGGAGCAGCGAAAGATTTTAATGTATCATCATCTTCTTTATCACGATTCATAAAAAAACTGACAGACGAAGAATTACAAGCATCCTCAAATAGTGTACAAAGATTAGTTGTTAACTACAAACCGCGTCAGGTAACAATAACAAATTCTAGTTTGTCAAGTTTCTGACTTAACCTTAAAAAAGTTAGATCCCGCATATACTTTCGTTTTTTTTTTATTTTAATTCAGCCATTGATTTCCATTACTTTTTATTCTTGCCTACCAAAAGACTTAGTTCTTAGATATTGATAATTAACTGGCCAAATAGTCACTCTGTTTATAATTTTTGTATTTTCTTTTAGTTTTATTATTTATTACTTCTTTTATTATTACGCATAAACCCCGTCATGTAAAGTTAATAAATTTTAATTTTGAAGATTGCTGACTTTAAAAAATGCATTTCTTAAGTATTCCTAATCAAGTTTTAAAACTTTTCTTTAAAATTTTGCTACTATTGTTTTCATTACTATTTATTTATAACTCATTTACTTAATAATTTTTTGAAAACTTTCAAATTTACAATCGAGTACACGCTTTTTGTTTACTAATAAACAACAAATAATTTGTTTAATTTTAATTAACTTGAATTTTAAATGGACTATTTGTATAAAAGTTGTACTGACGAATATAACAAGTTTTGTTTTTGTTAATGTTTATTAATCTTAAAATTGTTTATTATTGGACTAATTATTTATTTTCAGGTTTTCACGGACGAACAAGAACAATTATTAGAAAATTACTTGTTACAAGCCAATGACATTTACTATGTTTTGTCACCCAAAGAAGTGAGGCATTTTGCGTACGAGTTTGCTGTTGCCCTGCAAAGAAAAATTCCAAACAATTGGGAAAATAATAAAATGGCAGGTGAGGATTGGTTTTCATCGTTTATGAAACGTCACAGGAAAATATCACTTCGAACTCCTGAGACATCCAGCTTAGCTCAAAAATCAAGTTTTGATGAAGAAAACATTGCCAAATTCTTTAAAAGTTTACAGGAAGTTTTAAATCGCCTTAAAATTGAACCTGCGGATATATACAGTATGGATGATTCTGAATAGTAAAGTGCTTTAACTAGTGTAAAAAAATAATTTTTGAAACTTTATGTAATTAAGAGCCGGTCAAATTTGTTATTTGAATAGAAAATGTTTCACAAACTTTGTGAAGTTTATATTGACAATGACGCTATTTATTTTGTATTAAATATAAAACAAATAATTCAGGTAATGTTATTAAGAATTGGTAATATTTATTGTTTATAGAGAAAATATTTTGTAATCGTAAATTTGTTTTCGTTTTGTAATCGTTTTGTTTCGTGAATTTTATATACCCTGTGGCGCCTTTTATTTGAGTTTTCTGTCATTAAACGACATTTAATGAATTGATTAAATAGAATGTGTATTTTAAACTTCTGTAATACATTAATTGTAATAAAGTAATTTAGTTATAATTAAATCTTCGTATATTTTTTCTTAGTTGGTACAAACAATAACATTTTTTAACAGAAACGTCGCTGAAGTTCGCAACGTTCTTTTTCGTTTATAAAAAATGATAAAACAATTTTGTCTGTTTTTGATTTTTTAAATATTTATTCGCTATTTTCAATGAGTCTATTTTGCATTATCTTTTTACAGAAATGATAAATAAATAATAGAAAAATAATTAAATAAACAAAAGTTTGCATTTTAGTTTTTTAAAAACGAAAAAAACGTTGCAAACTTCAATATCATTAACAAAATTGTGTGTATTGCAAGGAAAGTATTTATTTTTTAAAAAAATCTACATAAAATTAGTATACTATACATACTTTAAAATAAATTAGCTGCAATTTTATATAAAATGTTTTGTATTTCCAGTGTTATTCAAGCTTATTCGTCACACAAGGAGTCAAAATGTGATATGAGTTTGAACCCGATCGATCCATTATAACCTAGCTCAATTTTATCCAAAGTTATTCACTTTTTAAAAATCGAAAATTTGGAAAAAATCGAATTTTATGTATTTTTTTCTAATAACATTTAAACCTAAATATTTAGTCCTTTTTACTCATCGACTGGTCGTTTAACAAACCTTTTAGATTAATTATATCTATAGAGTTAAGCACTTTTTTAAAAACAAACTATTTTAAATTACAAGATTTTTTAAAGAAATTTGTTTTAAATTTTAGTTCTGAACATAAATATTTTTCAGTAACTTGTAGGTGTGCCTTAAAAATGTATCTTTTTAAGCTATTATCGAACATTTTATTATTGTCTAATCTGAAATTATTTTTTGAATATTCAAAAAATGTTAAAATCATTGTTTTTTGGTAAATTTGATCTGCAGAAGTGATTGAAATTAACTCTATGATGAAGCATTGTGTTCTAGAAATGCACTACACAATAAAAAACTAAGCATTTAAAAAAAAATTAAGATTTCTGATCGAATTGGAAAATTTAGAATATTTATTTCATCGAAAAGACTCGATTGTTTTTCATCGAAAAGCCGAAAGGTCAAATTTCATTTTACCGAAAAGCCAAAGTGTCGAAAATCCGAATGTTTATTTTATCGAAATGTCTAAAAAAATCCGTTTTTTTATTTTAGCATCGAAAATGCCAAAAAGTCGAAATTTTTTTCCATGCGCGTTGCGCAATAGAAAGGAAACTCACATATTAAAAGCCTTCGTACTTTTTTCGTATCTAGCATTTCTAACAAAATTCGCATATTGGAACTTTTGAACTCCGATTATATAAATACTTGAACTTTTGGCATTTCTTAGCTTCTTGGGCATCTCGGTGAACTAAACATTCGATCAAAGATCATTCGAAGTTTAAGATTTCGAGGAGAATTCATGCGCCCGATAATTTACAATAGAAAAGAATTTGTAGAATTCTGTAAATGTTGAAAATAACGCGCGCTAGAAGGAATCACGTGACGGAGTCACATGATCGTTCTTTGCGCATCTTGGTAGTTTTTACGTGTTTTCACGCGTCTTACGTAGTTGTAGTAAACATAACCTCAACTATTCTAGATGTCAAAGTTTTTTTAAACTTTCTATAAACACAATAGTTGTCTAGAAATTAACATGAAAAATGCTCGTTTTGTGAATATTTTATTCTTAAAGTTACAGTGTTTCATCTGTTGTGCACGTTGATATAGTGGTAATTGTGAAATGTAAGAACGGACTTTAGTTTTCTTTGGGAATTTATTTCAATTTTCATGTGAGTAAATTTGACGCCAATGTTAATATTTTTTTTTTTTTAGAAATATTGGAACTTAAAAATCGTTTTTTTATTAAAAGTCACATTTTTTTGCATACGGTGCATTATTGTGGTTTTAGGATAAGAAATTTGAAAGCATAAAGTAGAATTTTAGAGTTATTATTTGTAACTATTGTTATAGACGATGAGGGATATGCTTGTAGTAAATTTGTTTTATTAATCGCGAAATCACACATTTTTTTGCGGCTTTCAGATTATTGTTCCGTTTTTTAGTGTATACGGTTTGATTGTACACTTGTTATTAAAACGAGAACAGTAAATATGATATGTGCGGCAATCTTGGCTTCGTTAATAGAGGTTAGAGAGTATCTAATATATGTATATATACATTTAAATTGCCCAAAACTGCAAGTTTTTAGTGTGAAAAATGATGCTAAACAATGCTAAATGTATACATTGTTTATTGTCTTTATAATATTTATTTTGAGTAGAATATTATTTAATCAAAGGTTCGTTATCTTTATTTATGTCCTTATTTATATTGATATTTAGTTTTTAAACTTTAATTATTACGAATTAAATAAGTTACACTCTTTTTGCTTTATTTGCACATGGACAGTTAAACTTTGTCAAATTTAACGATTTTATAATGTATTCTGCACTTTTATAAGTTTTATTATGCTTTAAAAATTAAATAACACAAATATGTATTATAAAATGTTGCTTCCCCGTAGAGGAAATTCTATTATAATACCATTTACTATATTATTATTATTAATATAAAATTATTATATATTGTTACTATTTTATTTTATTTTACATAATCATTTTTTTAAAAGTTAAAGGTAAATAATTAGTCTAATTATAAGTCGAAGGTAAATAATTATATATTATTATTATTCTTATTTTTACTATTATTACTATTACTATTATTGCTGTTATTATTATTATTATTATTATTATTATTATTATTATTCTTATTTTTACTATTATTACTATTAATATTATTATTATTACTATTACTATTATTCAACATTTACAAATAGTAGCAAAATTTTTATTGTTTAGCAAAAAAAAATGTTGCGAACTTTAGCGTCATTTGATTTTGTCCTTTTCAGGACTTACAAATATTTATTTTGTATAAAAAATATACTAAATATACTAAATAATATTTAGTGGCAAGGTGTAAATTATTTTATTCAGTTTAAATAAATATTAATTTGTTTGAATAAATAAACAGAACAAGTTAGAATAAATAAACAAAACAAGTAAGAATAAATAATAATTAAATGAACAATAATTAAGTAAATATTAATTTTAGTTTGAAAAATTAAGATCTTAATTACAAATATTTTACTAACAAACATTCCTATTGTTTAATTCAATATTAAACTTGTTTAATTAATTACCAATATTTATTTCATATAAGAAGTTTGAACGTCCAAATAGGTACCTATGTACATAATATTTATGTTCTTTTTATTATTTCACTTTTTTTTAAAAAAAACATTTTTCCTTCTGATTTAGGTTCTATCGATAATATTATGGTGATTTTTAATGTTTCGGGTAAGTTCCTTTTAATAAATATTAATGCAAATTAAGAACAATTTATTAATCTATTTTTTGTTTCAGAATGTGGAAAAAAATTAATTAAAAATATTATCAAGGAATTGTTTGTTCGCATTAAGCTCATCTGAGGAAAAAAAAACTTTGAAACGAGTTTGAATACAAAATAATTGTTTTATGAATAATTATTATAAAACAATAATAAGAGAATTATCTGAAGAGTGTGAAAATACTGAAAATGTGACAATTACTATGCACAAAATGCAATTATACCATCATTTTTACTGTCCGTAGGAGTGGACGACTTTTTTTTTAAGAATGCGAGTTATTTCAAATTTTATAGAATAAAATATTCAGTCGCGAATAAACACCTATTTCGAGAATTTCAAATTAATTAATTTTGGTTAAAATAGATATAAATTAAAAAATTAATTAAAAAAAATTAAAATAGTTACCTATAGTTAAAAATAATGAATAGTTAAATAATGTTGATCTTCAATTTGCTTAAAATATTTTTAAATTTCGAATCAAACGAGAGCAACGGAGCTTTTTTTTATAATTAGTGGTTATTGAAAATATTAAGGTTGCAAAATTGTTACTGAATTTAACTCATATTTAAGAATTTTTACGTTTTTGGTCACATTCGAAATTAAAGTTTCCATAGCATGAAGATGATTTGTTATTGCGCCAGTTTATCTATACGTTTTGAAAAATAATGAAATGAGAATAAAAATGTAAAAATTAAAAGTTATTTCAGAGATCTGGAGAAAAATCTTTTCAAGGATACCCCTTTTCAAAATAAATATATTTAGTAAATTGTATTTTCATAACGAATTTAAAGGTTAATATTTTCACTTATTTCCAAATTGAAGTTAGATTTTATGGAATCGATTATACAATTTTTAAAATAATTTAAATTGTTTCCAAATTGAAGTTAGCTTTTAAGGAATCGATTATACATTTCTCAAAATAATTTAAATTTTCTAATTTCAAATTTCTATTTTAAACAATTTGATTATATAAATAAAATTCAGATAAAGGTGACAGTTTTCTGAGTCCTTTACAAGAAAAGATTGTCTTTTAATTAAACTATTATATAATTTTATAAAATTCAGATAAAGGTGACAGTTTTTTGAGTCCTTTACAAGAAAATATTGTTTTTTAATTAAGCTATTATATATTTTTGAAAAATTATATCACTAATAAATAATCGAAACAGAATAAATTATTTAACATGTGTTGAAATAAAAATTTCCAAAAAATAGGTGCAAGTAAAATGAATTGACTTTATTTATATTGTTATTAATATATAATAATGTAATAAATGTAATATGTTTAATTGTTCATTCATATATAAACATGTTTCTGAAAAAACTTTTCTAAGAAATTTTTGTCTTATTTGCTATTTTTAAAACTATCAGAAAATTCCAAAGTGCAAGGGAAAAATAATGTAATTCTCAAATCAAATTCTATGAAAAATTACTTTTCAAGTTTGTCCGAGAACGTGAAAAAATCTTTATTATTTCATGAGTTATTTACATGTATAAATACACTCTCATTATTGATGAGAATATAAAAATATTGTCATTTAGACTATTATTTCAAAAACTAAATTAAGAATTATTGAGAAAAGTTCATTTTGGGCTTGTTTTATTTAAAATTAGTGTTTTGCCAATTGTGAAGCAAAATTGTTAATTTTAACGATATTTTTAATTTTTATTTTATTTATTTACTGCCTCAGGGAGAAAGTATTTTTACATTGTAAACAAAATGTGGTATATTTTAAATTTCTCAAAGTAGGTGTTTTGTTTTCTAGTAAGAGCATTCTATTTCAAATCGTTTCTTCAACAAAAAGCAATCGTAAGCAAAGAATTTTTCAAATTAATTTTTAGAAATTAAGATTAAGTTTAATTTATTTGGAAATGAATTTTTTAAGCTTTATATTTAATATTTTTATAGTAATAAGCTTTATATTTAAATTTTACCATTTTAAACAGTATTTTGTGTCTGAAACTTTATAGAGTACATATATCTTAAATCATGTCTGCCTTGATTTTAAAAAAATATATGTAAGTTTAGATGTTTTAGTTTTTACTCTATAAAGATTAGTAACTTATTTATTTCATTGTAAAGAGGCTTACAAACGAAAAATAAATGCCCTTTCGTTCTATAAAAAACTTTTCAACTATTTTTATATTTCAACATGAAATATAAAAGAATTTTTCTAAATATAAAATTAACACGTGTCAAATTCGTTTGTTTTTCCTATATTTTATGTCAAGTGTTCCATTCAATTGTTTTTCTTATATTTTATGGCACGTGTCAAATTCATTTGTTTTTCTTATATTCTATGTCAAGTCTTAAATTCATTTGTTTTTCTTATATTTTATGTCAGATATGTATATAAGAATGATTTTACTTTTTAAGATTTGTTTTCTAAATCACTAAAAAGTTTATTGTAATTCTTACAGAGACAGAAGAAATCTAAAAATCACTGTAGGAAATCAAAAATGTTCATATATTTTTTTTCAAAATCTAAGGAGACAAGTTTTGAGATATTGTGCTTCTTTCAAAAAATAAAATGCTATATTTATACAATAATTTTTCGTTACAAAAAGCTTACTACAAATTATGAATTTTTAAAATTATCTTTCTTCATAATTCTGTAGAAATGTAATGTAATTAAGTAATCAATTGATTAAAAAATAAATTTATTTTTAAATAAAAAAATGTAATTGAAAAATGCTTTGCGTGCGATTGTTCTTTTTTGGTTGAACGATTTTAAAAAAAGAATAAAAGAAAGAAAGAATAGATTTTAAAGAATACGTTTGAAGAATTTAAACTTCTTTTTAAAGAATAAATTTGAATTTAATTTAAACTCTTTTTTAGAGAATACATTTTATAGCTTCTTCATGCGTAAGAAGTGCAAAAGCACAAATTCATTTTCTATCAGATCATAAAAATCGGAAAAGAATATTTTGTCAACTTTTTGTTTTCTTATATAAAAAAAGTGAGTTTTTCATCAATTTTTAAAAACAGAAATTAGACGCAAAATAATTTACTTTTTTAATGCTTCTGGGTTTGTTTTAATAAACTTTCTTAATGCTTTGGAATTTATTTTAATGAGCTTTTCTTTTTTCTTCTTTTATTTTCTAAATAAAAGAAATTATTTTAAAACTAATTTTCCGAAGACCTGAAATTGTTTTTAAGCAGTAAAAGGCTAGTTTTTCTTTGCAATATATAAATTGCAGGGTGGCCACTTGTCAGGGAAAAAATTATTTGTCAGGGAAATTTAAAATCTTGATCAATTTATTACTAAATTTTTCAAATAAATGATACTTAACATAAATAATTCTGCATGTTTCAACATTGTGAAACTGAAAGCATTTTGTCGACATTTTTTTTAGTTCTGAAATTAAATTAAAGTCAGCAAAATACGGAAATTTGTCACTTTTTTGGTTTTAGAGAATGCCAGGGATCACAGTTAGTTAGTTACTTACAATTACTTTAAAATATTTCTAAATACTTCACAGTACTTCAAAACATTTCAAAATATTTAAAATTACTTTAAAATACTTCAGAATGTTTCAACAAAACTTAAAACTACTTCAAAATATTCCAAAATACTTAAAATTACCTTAAAATACTTCAGAATACTTCAAAATACATCAAAATATATAAATATACTTAAAATTACTTTAAAAATACTTCAAAATACTAAAAGACTTCAAAATATTTAAAAACACTTTAAAATATGTAAATATTCTTAAAATTAGTTTAAAAGTAGTTAAAAATACTTAAAAATACTTTATATTACTTTAAAAGAATTCAACATATTTAAAGACACTTCAAAATAGTATTGAACATTTTAAATTGAACAATGTTTTAAAAGTTAAAATTTTTTTAAAAACATTAGTGTTTGAAGTATTAAATTGGGTATACAATTTTTTAAAAATATTTTAAAAGTATTTAAACTGCTTTAGAGTACTTTAAAATACTTTAATATATTTAAAAATAGTTAAAATCTGTTTTAAAATATTTCCAAATATTTCCCAGTAATTCAAAATATTTTAAAATACTTTAAAGAATCTAAAAATACTTGACAGCCCTTAAGATATTTCAGTATACTTAAAACTGCTTTAAAATATTTCAGACTACTTCAAAATACTTAAAATTACTTTAAATTACTTCAAAATATTTTTAAAAAAATTTGAAATACTTTAAATGGTTTCAAAATTTAAAATGATCACCTTTAGTAATTTAAATTCTATGCAAAATTAGTTTTGTAATACGGATGAAGTCACTTTACTCTAGAGTGTTGATAAAGAAATTTTTAATTTATGTTGAAAAATGAAGAAAAATGGAAAACCTGTTGTCACAATTCACGTGAGAAAAATTAAATAAACGAAAATGCTTTAAATATAAAAGCTTTTCTGGAAAAAAATGAATTTTTGTGAAAATAAGTTTGAAATATTATAATGTTATTTTTTTTCTTTTTTTTAAAATCCCCTTTTTATGGAAGAAACTCTTCTTTTTTCAAATTAGAAATTCCCTTTTGCACCTAAAATTGAACGAAAAAACGACTGTGATCCCTGGAATGCTTTTAGAATCAAGTAATTTTTCAAGTAAGTTAAATTATCTCGCTCAAAATTAAAAGATATTTGTAAGATCTACAGTTTATAACTGCTTCAAGTATTTAAAAACATTTAAAATGTAAAATAAATGTCTAAAGTAAAACTGTCAAACCTTAAAATTTTCGGATTTTTAACATTTAATTCTAATACTAAGGATATATTTAAATAAATTGAAACTTACCAAATAAGAAGTTTTGTTTCTATATTGTTCAAATTCTCGTAATTTTCAATCAAAAAATACAAAATGTTTCAATTTGAAAATTGGCAAATCTTGCATTTTGCAAAGTTTCAAACCTTTGTCACTTTTTTAAAGAAAAATGAAAAAATATCAAATTTTGAGAATATGTAAATCAAATGAGAATAAATACGCACCAAAAGTTTCGCGTTGGCTCCGAAGCTCGTTTAAAAGATAAATTATAATTAAAAATTGCTCAATTTGTGTAATGTTTTTATCAATTAGATTTAAAAATATTTTCTAGGCCTATTAAAAATAACTTGAAATTTAATTTCAATTTTTAAATTTAAGTTAATTTGTTTAATTATGATATTTATTTTGCTTTGATTAACTTTCGTTTAATCATTTACAAGGGAACATTGCCAGGTGTATCACTCCGATTTGGTTGAAACTTTGCACATCAAAAGGTGCTTATAAATAATGAAGATTGGCATTTAAACTTGGTGCCATAAGTCATAAAACACAAAATGGCGGACCCAATATGGCTGAATTTACAAAAAATTAAAAAATGTAGGAATTCGCTCGAAACTTGTTAGTTGCGGATTTTTGGGGTCACTGATTACGAATCTGGAGTCAGATTTTAAAAACTCAAAATGGCGGCTAAAAAATGGCGTCCGAAAATATTAAAAAATTAAGGAATTCGCTCAAAACTTGTCACACGTGGGTTTTTGGGGTCGATTATCGCGAATTTAGATTTAAATTTCAAAAATTCTAAATAGCAGTTTAAAAATGTCGAAAGAATTTCTTTATGTCAAAATTTTTTTTTTAAAATTCTAGGGATTTAAATCAAAAAACTATTTTAATATTATTTTTTTATAAAATTTCACAAATCTCAAAATAATGTTTTTCTTATAACTTAAATAAATAAATTAATTAAAATTCTTACAAGAATACAAACTTTAACGACGGATTTACATACCAAGGAAGGTACAAATTATTGCACATAATTGTTGCATATGTGCAGATTAAAAAAAAAGTGATCAGCACAAAGACACTCTTTGCACCAATTGCACTTTGCCATTCGCATATTTAAACATTGGCTGCAATTTAATTCGGTACCTTGGAAAGCAAAATGGACCAGATTTTCAAACTCATCGGGACTGTTTACAGCTAATCCGGCTTTGTAGCAACTGTACTGAAAAACTGTTCTGTATCTTGGAGAAGAAAACTGATTGTAAACGAGAGCTTGAAGTTTCAACATATTGTTGCGCTGGCATATAATTATATTAATATCGTGGAGAGTTATGAAATCTTCTACATGACGCATATAATTTTTCCATAAACGGAAACCCCAAACATCCAGCGGCTGAACTAGAGGAGTTGCTCCAGGCGGAATTTGTTGAATATGACTTTCAAATGAAATTAATTGTAAGTTTGGACAATAACAAATAAATTATATAATAAAAATAGGTTTAGGAAAAGAAATTATAAACATTTACTTTTTTGTTTTCAGGAATTTGGCGCCGGTTGTTTTCTTCAGTAAAATTTGACTGCAGTCGATTATCAGTATGATGGTATCATCAGTTGTTCCTTGAAGGAATGCATCTTTTATCCACTTATCCAAATGCTGTTTACCCATTTTCCCTGATTTGGAACAGGATATTTTCAAGGTAGGTGAGCGAAACATTTTTTCTTGGACTTGAGGTCCAAATTTACCGCCTGATTCCTGAAGGACAATATATAACCGATCCTTGATCGATCCGTCAACCGCTAATGTTGGCATTACAGTAAAACTGTGGGTAGTCGCATTTTTAGATTGAACAAGTCGCTGTATTTTCTTTTCCCAGACAATATCCAATGTGCGACCGGAATGGAGCTCAAATTGGAACCCACTTTCATCAACATTAAAGAAATTGCTAGCTCCATACTCATTTGTCAAGGGAATTACTTGTGATTGTAAGGCAATGGCAGACTCTTCAATTTCTTTTTTATCCTTAAAAAGTGTCTGCAATTGCCTTTCAATCACAAGTAATTCCCTTGATAAATGAGTATGGAGCTATCAATGTTTTTAATGCTGATCAAAGTGGGATCCAATTTGAGCTTGATTCCGGTCGCACATTGAATATTGACGGGGAAAAGAAAATTTAGCGACTTGTTCAACCTAAAAATGCGACTACCCACAGATTTACTGTAATGCCAACATTAGCGGTTGACGGATCGTTCAAGGATCCTTTATATATTGTCCTTCAGGAATCAGGCGGTAAATTTGGACCTCAAGTCCAAAAAAAAAAAATGTTTCGTTCACCTACCTTGAAAATATCCTGTTCCAAATCAGGGAAAATGGGTAAACAGCATTTGGATGAGTGGATAAAAGATGCCTTTCTTCCAGGAACAACTGATGACACCATCATCCTTATAATCGACTCCTGGTCAACTTTTACGAAAGAAAACATCCGG
>WNHD01003013.1:0-13585 GCA_011057455.1 Ganaspis sp. Gsp50
TGCAACGGTTGCTAAGGGAAATGAATGAAGGTGATGAATGTAGAAAATTTTAGTCAGACAGACGGAAAGGAAGATTATTTTTTTATTTTTAGAATCACATTTAGTCTTACCCATGGTAGTGGGTAAAAAATACTTTGCCTACCAGCACTGTGGATGCGGAAGCTAGCTGAGATGCCCGCCGAAGGCGGGCTCGACAGCTAGTTTTTAATTAAATTAATTTTCAAAGTGTTTTTTTCTAAGATGCACCGCGAAGAGATGTAATAAACTTTCGGTTTTAAAGGTTTATTACAAATGAATCTAGCAACTCACCTACAGTAAAATCATGTTATAAAGCACTTTATCATTAAACTATTCATTTTATTTATTATTCCAAATTTTTCAAAAACCTCTAAAATTGATTTGTACTTCGATTAAAGATTTTCTCAAAATCTACTTTTCTTTATAAGTAACATCTTCAATTAAAGGAGTTTGTCTCTTCACAGTCATAGAGAGGTTGAATCTTCAAGGTCATTGAGAGATCGTTTCTCAAGGTTATCGAGAGGTACACTCTTCGAAGTGATTGAGAGGTCGACTCTTCAAAGTCATAAGGAAGTCGTCACCTCAAGGTCATAGAGCTCGTTCCTCAAGGTTATCGAGAGGTTTACTCTTCAAAGTCATTGAGAGGTTGATTCCTGAAGGTCATAGAGAGCACGTTCTTCAAGATCTTTGAGAAGTCCACTCATCAAAATCATTGAGAGGTCGTTCCTCAAGGTTTTCGAGAGGTCCACTCTTCAATGTCATTGAGAGGACGACTCCTCAAGGTCATAAAGACGTCGATTCCTTAGGGTTTTCGAGATATTCTATATATCTCTGAAGGTCATTGAGAGGACGTTTCAAGATCATTGACAGAACGACCGCTGAAGGTCATTAAGAAGACCAGTCTTAATGTCATTGACAGGACGACCTCTGAAGGTTATTTAGAGGTTGATCTCTAAAGGTCATTGTGAGGACGTCCTCTCAAAGTCATTTAGAGGTCACCAAAAATATTGAAACAGTGGCGACGATGGCGGCGAGATCTTTTTTTAATATAGGGAGATTAAGTTGCGTCCACAGTTCGTGCGTTGTTCGTTAAACGTCTGTTTTGTTAAACATCGATTGCGTCAAACCTAAATTTCGTCAAACAGTGATTTCGTTAGACGTCTATTTCGTCAGACGTCAATTTTGTCGGACGTCGATTTCGTCAAACGTAAATTCCGTCTGACATTGATTTTGTCGCACGTCTATTTTGCCAACCGTAAATTTTGTCAGACGTCGATTTCGTCCGACGTCGATTTCGTCAAACATTTTATTTTATACGTATTTTAATTGCTTATTGGTAAAAAAGTACTAATATAAAAGTTACAAAATAAGCATCTTAATATAATGTAAGATAAGATTAAATTAAAAAATAACTTTCTAGAAGTTAAAAAAATACAAATGTAATAAATAAAACTAATTCGTGAGAGCATTTTGTACTATTATTTTTGCTCATTAGTATTTACTGCAGACTACTCATGCGCATTAGTAGTTAATGATACCCACACATGCGCAGTAGTAATAAATACTGACTACATTGTGACCGTCCATGGCAAAACGTACCTTACTCGCATAACGCTTACTTTACAATACTTACGTTTGAATGTTTGTAATTAAATAAGTAATTGGAAATAATCATTTCTGAGTTTCGTAAATGAAAGAACAACTCAAAATCTGTTAATTTTCATCAAAAAATAAAAATCGATTTTTTCGAGTAAGGTATGTTTTGCCATAGATGGTCACATATGCATAGTAGTGTCTTTATACAACTACACTTGCGCAACAATAATTAACGAGGACTACACATGCGCAGTTGAAACTATATATAAATACACATGCGTCGTAGTAAATTAAAGGCACTACACATGCACAGTACTGATTGTAAACAAATCTTTATGTGCAGTAGTAATAAATAGTGACTATACATACATAGTAGTGACTAAATAGGATGAATAGGAACGAAAAGTAGTGACTATATATTAATACACATGCGCAGTAGTAATGAATAGGGACTACATATGCGCAGCAATAATTTAAGAGATTTATACATGCGGGTTACTGACTATACTAATTTCTATGTGCAGTAATAATAAATAGGTACTACACATGCATCGCAGTGATTATATATAAATACACATGCGCTGCAGTAACTATATACAAACAGACATGCGCAGTTATAACTATATAGAAATACACATGTGCAGTAGTAATTAATTAAAGCTACACATGCGCTGTAGGGACTATATATCAATAACCATTATCAGTAATAATTAATTGGGACAATGCAGGCTCAATAGTAATTAATGAGAACCATACATACGCAGTAGCAATTAATGGGTATTACACGTGCGCATTATTGACTATATGCAAATATGTATGCGCAGTAGCAAATAGTGGGCACTACACGTGCGCATTAGTGACTATGTACAAATGCACGTGAGTAGTAATAATTGCTGGGGACTAAGCATGCGCAGTAGTGACTATTTACAAAAATGCACATGTGTAGTAGCAATTATTGGTGACGAAAAACGCGTAGTAGTAATTAATACAGACTACACATGCATAGTAGTAATAATGTATAGGACTATTCTGCTGATACTATGCTTATTTCAAATTGCAAAATACCGGATTTTTTTTGAAAATATAATTCCTTCTTATCGGCGACTCCGAAAGACACTGTATCAACTCCGAGACGTTCGTGAATACTGTCTCAACTCGATAGGGCCGCTGTACACTGTAGTAACTCACTTTTAACTACCCTTGTAATTTTTTTATTTTCTGTTTCTCTTTACATATATATATATATACTACCAATTAAATAGGGGAAAGGCTTGCAGGTTGACACCCTTTAACTTTTTTGCTCATTACTTATTATAAGATTAAGATATTATTAATGTCAATACAGCAGTGGAAATAGAACTTAAAAAGCCACAACCCTGAACTAAAAATCATCTGTATTCTCAAACTATAAAAATTTTACAACAACTTTTCAAAACTATCAAAAATTGACCTCATGAAATCTTGGCTTGCAGGTTGCCACCTGTGGCTAAATTACAGAAAACAGAAAAACTGAAATAAAAACACTCGATTTATAAAATTTATACAAATTTGTTGGATTTTAATTATGTTTGATAGTTTTTAACATTAAATCCTTACGCAAGGAGTGAGTTAAGGTTAAAATGCCTTTACTATAGGGAATTTGATGCAAGTTACTTCCAAAACTCCTCCCCAAGTTTAGAACCTCCCCGAAATTTACCCCTCCCTTCTCTATACCCTCTATACAATTAAAAAATGCATATTAGAGTAAATGAACGAACAATGGGGAGGTGGAAACCTGTATGCCAAAGTGGGTGGCAACTTGAATTTTTGATACCATTTTGGAAATGATCAAAACAAATTGTCGATTACTGAGAAATACAGTTTCTTTTAGTAAAATTGAATGAAAAAGCAACTCAGAAAACGTAGTTACGTTAAATTATCTATAAAAATGTTTAAGTTGTTAACACTTCAAAAAATTAAAATTTTAATTATTCGATTAAATAAGAAGAGAGATTTCATCTTTCGCTCAGCAAACGTTATGTGATTAACTTTGCAGCCTGCAAACAGTGGCAAGCCTCTCCCCTAATATTATAAAAGATTAGTTATCAAACTTTCGTAATATTATTTTATTGGTAGTATGCATATATTTGTAGAAAAAAATGGAAAATTACCAAATCACAAGAGTTATGTATAGCACAGTAATAGTAATAGTAATACCCAGTGGAAATTTCTCTAAGAATCCTTTATAGGAACCTGTGTATGATCCTTTATGGAATCATATGGAGGTTTCTGACAAGGAGCTAATGTTACAAAGATCCTTGAATTTAGGAAGACGCATGGTTCCTTGCATACAATTATGTTAATATTTTTACTTCTATCCATTAGGGCATAGGATCCCATGTAGTTTTAATCATGGAATCCCGTGACTGGCTTTTTTGTATCCTGAAATGTCAGGGTAATGTCAGAGTTCCTGAAAAGGATCCTTGAAATGTTCCCACACATGATCCTGCAAATGGCCTTTTAGAGTCTTGGGATAATTGTAAATTAAAAAATTTGTTCACATCAATGTGTTCTGCTAAAGAACAGTTACAAAATTATACCCCCTTTCCTCTATCGCACTAAAACTGTGGTTAAAGGAAATATTACTTGATGTGAGAGCCGAGCTAGCTCTTATATTTTCTAATCGCTGGGTTGCTAGCGAGAAATATTCGATGTGCGCGTCACAGACATAGAAAGAACAAACTCCAATGCTGTGGCTTAGACGACAAGTAATCTAGATAACTTCTTTACCGAAAGAATCTATGCTTCAGCAAATAGTAGTCAGCCTGACACCTTTGCTTGTTCGTTTATTGTGGCGCGCAAATCGAATCTTTCTCGCTAACTACTCTGTAAGTAGAAAATATTAGTGCCAGCTCGAATCACACATCAATTCATACTTCTTTCAAATGCAGCTTTCCTACGATGTGAGTAGCATCACTAACGGAGTATATTTTTGTAACTGTTTTCACGCAGAACAGATTGATGTGAGCAATATTTTACTTTACATTCATCCTAAGACTTTATCAAGTCTAGACAATTCCAGAATTCTGTATGGGAAAACTTTAGGGATCCCTCACAGGAACTCTTTAAGTCCTACCCTGAAATTTGATGTCAAAAAAATCAGTCATGCGATCCTATGAATGAAACTACGTAAGATCCTATACCCTGATGGTTAGCAATATACATTTTAAGATAAAGAATCCCATGGGATCATACGTCTTCCTGGGTTCAAGGATACTTTAGGATTCTGTCAAGGGTCTTTGTCACAGCACAGTTGAAACTTTTGTGTTCCTGTCTTAAGAACGGTCCCGGTTAATTTTTTTTTTTATGTTAAATGAATAACACTTTCTTGTGTTAATTTGACATATTCACACTGTGTTATTTTTAACACATAAAAAAGAGTTAAAAACTACTTGATTCTTTCATTAATTCACTTGAAACTCATTACTCGGTGGTTTTTGGTGATTTTTTAATTTTAGGCGTCATATTTAATCAGCCATTTCGCCTATTAAATGCTAGATTCGTAATTAGCGACCTCGAAAACCCCCATGTAACGATTTCATGCAAATCTGCTTGTTTTTAAAATTTTGTCTGGCATATTAGATCCGACATTTTGAATTTTGAAAATCCAATTCCAAATTCGTAATCAGCTACCAAAGAACCCATGAGTAACGAGTTTCTAGCAAATGTAATCTTTGGCTACCAATTTCCGTAGACTATATAGATTTTATTTTAATAAGATGATGCAATGATTGCGATGTTGTCATATCTCTCCCACCCCTCAAAGTAACATTTGACAGAAAAGCAATGTAAAGTTTTGAAAAAATCGAAAGTTTTATAAACTTTAAACATTTTCCTGGTCGAAAGATATCAAACAATTAGTACTTCTGCATCGAGACAAATCAATTGACTTATATATAATTATAAATTTTGCCAATAATTGATAGAATTGTTAGAATTGAATGAAAAATTGACAATTAGGTATTTATTATTTTTAACATTTAAAATTCAATTTTATGACATAACTCCTAAATTTTTCATTGTTCAATAACAGTTGTTTTAGAAAAAATTTCTACATTAATTCTCGGAGAACACACTTCAACAATTTGACATACAAAAAATTTCTGACATTAAAATTGTAAGAAAGATTTGAAAATTGATCGTCCTCTCAGGCTTTGGTAACTTATTTTAAGTTCTTAACTTTAATTAGAAGCAATTAAAATAAAAAAGGATATAAAGCTTAGCGCTCATTAAATAGCATATCAAATTGGTTTAATTAACTTAAAATTTTATTATAATATATTACATTTGTTTTTAATGAACAGTGTATGACAATTTTTCATTATTATTTTAGCAGAGAGTTTTTATATAAATTTTAAGATTAAAAATGCAAAATATACAATGTTTTTGTAAAATTAAATTTTTACTGGAATAAAGTGCAGTCTCCCACACTGACGAATTCTCAAACTGACGCATTTTGACACGTGACCTTTCTCTCACAGTGACGAGAGAAAGCCTCGCGCACACTAGTGAGCAGAGCCGTAATATAAAAAAGGTCCGAACTGCAATAGGAATGTGAACCTCAACATATGTTGCAATTAAAAATTTTTATTGATTTAAGTGTTGAAATCCTCTCCTGCACAGTGGGCCAGGTATGCATCAAAAGTGGCCAAAATTAAATTTTTTATTCCATATAGCTAAGATTACTGGTATAAGGGTTTTAAACATCGCTGATTACGATTCTGGTGGCAGATTTTTAAAATTCAAAATGTCGGATCCAATATGGCGGACTTATTTCTTTAATTACTGTTTAATGTTAACCAATATCACTAACTAGGTGTTTGTCGGGTCTCTGAATACGATTATAGTGTCAGCTTTTAAAGTTCAAAAATGCGCACAGTGGGATAGAATACCTTCAAAAGAGGCCAAAATTGTAAAATGCATTAAATCTGTTTAAAATTGCTGACTTGGAGATTTTTTTATCTTCCAAATGCAAAAGTGTATTTAAAACTGTAAAATTAGAAATAACGGATCCAAAATGATGGAACAAATTTTTAAATATTTATCAAATTTACCTAAAAATATTATCTTGGGGATTTTAATTGTCTCTAAATAAGCCTAATTATTAAGCCTAATTATAAAATTATTCAATACGGCTCTGAAACTAAAAATGTGAAAATTGCTATTGCATAGTTAAAGTTGAGTTCGGGGTGCTTTTTGATGTGAGTGCCCTCGCCTCTCACAAACAAAATTATTTAAAAACATAAAAGTTTAAATATTCTGGGTGCTTTTTGATGTGAGTCCCCTCTCCTCTTACAAACAAGTTAATTTCAAAAACAGTAGTTAACCGTTAATTTAACAAAAAGTAGTTCACTAACAAAAGAAAATACATGAAATTACATTTAACTTTTAAAACATGTAAAGTTCTATATAAAATATTTCAGAAGTTACGACATTTCAAAGAAACATTATTTTTTTCAAATTTTCTACCAAAAAACTATATTTTCCGTTTTTTTAGGATTATGCGATTTGCATTTATCTAAGATAAAGATAATCTACAGGTGAGTTAAAGCAGACTAAAATATCTTTAATTTGAGAGAAAAGAAGTGTTCTAGCCTTATTAGGTTAGAATTTATTAGAAATCAAAGTCACCCAATTGTGCACACTTTGTGGATTATCTTGTTAGAGTCGCGTTTTAAAATTCATATTTTTAAAAAGAGGTCGGCCATAAATTACGTAAGACTTTAGAGTGAGGGGGAGGGTCTATAGAATTCTTATGTTATGTGTTAATTTACAAATTTTACCATGTAAAACTTCTTACATGTCTTACGTAATTTATGGACGATCCCAAATTATTTTCTCAAATTTTACTGACAGTTGTTCATTTTTGCGTGCGACAATTTTGGCAAATATAATCATGATACATATTTCGGTGCGATTTCAGTTCAGTAGAATTCATCTTCCGCTCGTGCTGCAAACATCCCACTCATGTAATCATCTACTTTACGCACTTGTTTTATAAATAACTATTCTGGACCTATCAAAGTTTGATATTTTATTTGATGTATCATCTTTGAATTCGGAAAATCATTGAATTTTTTAAATATTTCTTAGAATTTTTAGAGAATTCCTACACATATGTTTCTACAACTAAGTTATTCTTTTACAACTATTTTAATTAAAGTGAAAAAAATATGACTTAAAAATACGGACACTCGTATAATTTATTGGAGTACCCATTTTATTTGAATTGTGTTTAGTACAATTAAAGTCATTTTTAGACAGAATTTATGCATTTTCTTAAAAAAATCCATTAATGCAATTAAAATCTTCATAAAGAACGTGTTATGTTTGGCTTTCATTTTCGTTTTCTAAAATTTTTAAATTTATTTTTTGAAGTTTTTACACATCTTTAATTCTTATCATTTATAACAATTTTATTTAAAGTCTAGCGTTCTTTTCCTCGCTCCCTCGGAAGTTTACGGTTTTGAAGTTTGTTTTAATGTAGAATTCATTTATAGTAACATATCTTATCAATTATATATTGTAAATACTATGTGAACTTATTTCAATTGACTCAATAATGTGTTTATTATCAATAATAATAAATTAATTTAGATGAACTATGCTTTCTTGCGCAAGGGTCAAGTGTTGCATTGCTCTGTATTCCAAATGACGATTTTTTTGTAAAATATGCTATGGCGTTTTGATTCATATTTAGTAAACTTGTGAATAATTTTGAAGTTTTCTAGGCTTAAATTAAAGGAAATACTTCAACAGGGTGTCTAACGGTCAGGGAAGTCAGGAAAGTCATGGAATTTACTTGGTCAGGGAAAAGTCAGGGAATTTTGTTTGAAGTCAGGGAAAATTCTTAATATAAGATTAATTGCAAATATTATTAATTGATTGAAGAAAGTTTTTAGAATTTTTATGAATTTTTAAGTTTGAGGATCAAAAAAGAGCTGGGGAAAAGTCAGGGAAAAGTCACGGAATTGTTTTTCGAACCGCGTTAGACACCCTGTTCTAAGTATAATTATATTGGTGTATTAGATATTTTCTGCATTTTTTTTATTCTATAACGAATTACACTAAAATGCTCTGTTTTTGGGGTTAAAAGGGAAATGGTGACAAACTCTTGAACTCTGACGTTGGATTCGGAGTAAAAAAAAAAATTTGTATTAAATTTTGCATATAAAATAAAAAATTGATCAGCGAGGTTTTTCGAACAGATACCCCTATTTCTGTGATTTTATATATCATGACATAAAAATTTTTTAATTAAATTTTAATCTTCTCTATGTAATGTATTAATCATTCTTGCTATATACCCCTTCATTGCACAAAACTTACTGGTCTTTGAAAATAACTGCCGTTTTTGAGTAGCTAATTACGAATCAGAAGTCAGTTTTTAAAAATTTTAAATGTCGGATCCAATATGGCGGACGATTTTTTAAAAATGAAAATTATTTTAATATAACCTGATAACTAGAGGTTTTTAAAGTCGCTGATTACGAATATAAAGTCGGTTTCTTAAAATTCAAAATGACAGACCCAATATGGCGGATGATTTTTTAAAAAAGTAAATTGTTTTAATGTAGCCTGTCACCTAGGGATTTTTGGAGTCGCTATTTACGAATCTGAATAAAGTTTTTAGAAATTCACAATGGCGAACCAATAAAATCTATTTAATTTAGTTATTATTATTAAGTGCCACCGAGTGATAAATTCAAATTAATATTATTTTTATTATAATTAATTGAATCTTCTATTGGTAAATTATCAATTATAAAACACGTGGTTCTAAAAAATTTATTTAACGATGTGGTGAAATTTATATTAATTAAACTGTATTTTACAATATTTTGAATATTTAGTGATAGTTTATCACTATGTGGCCATTTGAATCCCGATTAGTTTCTTAATGAGAGATGAAACACTGAAGCCAGTTGGGACCCAATTTGTATGAAAAAATACTGTTGTCGCTATTTTAAATTTTGTAATTTTAATATCATTTTTGGATTCAACACACTAAAATACCTTACGATTCTAAGTTTTATAATAATACAATTATTTCTGGTAACTTCGGTTCGCCATATAGGATCCGTCGTTTTGAATTTTCAAATTTTAATGTCATATTTGGATTTGGTGCATCAAAGAAATCTGAGGAGCCAAGTTTTTTAAAAATTAAACAATTTTTTGTAACTTCGGTTAGCCATATTGGATTCGACATTTTGAATTTTGAAATCTTATTGTTATATTTGGATTCAGAGCACCAAAATACCCTAAGATACTAAGTTTCATGAAAATCTAACCATTTTTTATAACTTTGGTCTGACATTGGATCCGTTATTTTGAATTCTTAAAAACAATCAGCAGATTTGTTAGCAGACACTCCAAAAACGCATTTATATTTAAAATCCCCTTAACTTTGTTAAATTAGAAGGTTTATGATTGACATAATTAATACATTAATTTTAGAAAAAATAAAATTCAATTTAAAAATTTTTATGGCGTGATATAAAAAATCAGAGAAACAGATGTATTTTTTGTGTCTTTTGTAAGATTTAATTAGATTTTCTCATGTGCAAACCTGTGTCGGACGGTGATGTAATTGAGAATATTAAATATTAATAGTTTCAACTTTTCAAATTTTCCCAAAAATTTTGAAGTCAAACATATTTTGTCAACCATCAAGTAAAATTCACTTGGTTTGTGAACTATAAATTTATGTACAATATTTTATTTCAGTGCTTTGGATTTCGATTTGTCACATAATCGCATGTACTGGACAGATATTAAAGTCAAAGCTATTACTAGAGCCTTTATAAATGGCTCAGAAATAGAAAGACTTGTTGAGGTTGGATTAGAAAGTCCTGATGGTTTAGCTATTGACTGGATATCTCATAACTTATATTGGAGTGATACGAATTCCCATCGGATTGAAGTCATTCGTTTAGAAAGCCGTAGCAGAAAGGTTTTGATTTGGAAGGATATCACTGAACCAAGATGTTTGGTTCTAGATCCTCAAAAAGGGTAAATATAAATCAAATAATATTTTTTTGCTTCCTCATAAAGAGAAAAAGTTCATATATTTTGAAACGTCAGCGTGTGTGTATGTGTATTACTCTTTCTACTACACAGGATATATGAATAACATTTTGTCTCTGTAGAAAAAGTTTGTCCATGCAATGGCTTGACTAAAAAATTTGCAATCAACCTCATCTTTGGTTTGCTTTTTAAGTATCCCAAAATACATCCTGAGTTCTTTGGACAGACATTTTTGACTAACAATGACTGATTTAAAAATTAAAAAATAAATTTCTTTAATTTTCTTCTTCAAATGCCAATGAAAATAAGCTTTTTTCTTTCGACATTTCCTTTATAAATCAAGTAATAAAGATGTGAGTTCTTGAAAGACAGTTTTTTAGGGTACGTTTGTTGCCCTAGGAAAGTGGAGGGTCATGAAAATTGATCAATTTGCTCCAGATACATTCTTGTTTAACTACTTACTCTTAAATACAGAAAATTTAAAAAATTATGAAGTGCACATAATTACACATTCATTCTCATTAAACTTCTTATTGTTCCATAAGGTAAAGGATACAGTTGTCGGACACCCAACAGTTTTCGGCCACTTTGCGTTTGCAATTATAGTTTAGAAATTAAGAAAAAGGAGTGGTTTTCCTTTACATTTTGGTTCAATTGATCTAATGATCTCAATAAGAAGATATAAACTTAAATAATAGCGAAATATTTATTTTTAAAACGATTTTCAAGGCCTTGAAAAGTGGACGATAACTGTCTCTTTCATCTGGCCAAGAACTGTGTCTTTTCATACTTTTCAAAAAACATTTTTTGAACTGGTAAAAAATATTTTGTAGTACATATTACTTCTGTTACACTTAAAGGCAATCCCCGAAACCAACATTCTTGTGTTAAAATAAAAAAAATAGTAATTCCTTTTGTTATACTAATTTTATCGAATTCATGATCTTCAACTGTCCGACAACTGTCCCTTTTGAGAAGTTTTAGAAGACTTATTTTTTATATTTAAAAATTAGTTTTCTCATATTATATTTTATATATGTACTAATTAATACTAATACAAGAGAACTTCTTGCACATTGCTAAACTTTTTTCCATTTCTAAACATTATCTATTTAATCTTTAAAGTCAAATTCATGAAATTAAGAGCCTTAAGTGGCCGACAATAGTATCACTTACCCTACAAACAATTTAAAAAAATTATGAAGTGCCTAATTTTAGTAAAAAATGCAAAGTCCAAATTTTAAAAAAGTACTGTTTTAAAATCTTCAATTTCTTAAATGTTATTGTCTTTATTTTAGATCAGTCTAAAATATTAATAATGGTATTGGTTTCATATTGTAATCGTTTTAAAAAAATAATAATTTACGAATTAGAAAGAAGTTAAACTATCAATCAGAAGGCACACTTCGAACGATAATTTGAAGAAATGAAGAAGTCTACCCACTTTGGAATTTTCAAAAAATCTATTTTTTTTCTATTGCATTTTTCGAACGTATTTATATCTGGTAATATCATGATTAAATGTCATGAAGATCGGAGCACTCTTTCTAAGAAAAAAAAACGAACTTGTTATGCAAAATTTTATTACCTGTAATTTAAAACAAGAAACTTTGAAATTCGATAAAAATTACGGCCTCAATGCTAATTTTTCTACAGGTCCTTTTTTTGCCACTCTATGATGGAGGTTAAAGGCTACGCGATTTTCTCGAATCAACTTTTTTGGACGGCTTGTTAATGAAATCTGTGGAACTACTCAACCGATCCTAACCAAAATTTAACCAATTGTTCTTGATGAATATAGCAATACCGCATATGCTAGAGATGGTAACTTTATGCAAGGTGCATAGTTGCATAATTTCTTAAAATCGTATAAAATGAGAAACTATTATGTTTTTAAGTCTTCCTGCACCATTTAAAAGCTGCTTTTCAATCGCGTAATTTTGCATAATCAGCACCTATCTGCAACATAATGCTTTTGTTGCATAATAAATGCATAATTAGCTAAAAAAGGTGTTAAATTTAGTTTTTGACCACTTTTTTTGAGATTTTCGGCATTTGAAATTCGTGGCAGCAGTGGTACGGTATATTGCATAAAGCCATAATATGCTTCTTCCCAACTCTGATGTGACAACAAGCAATATGTCTCAAATCGACATGTACTGTTATCACCATCATCGTGTATCTAATCGTATATCGCGTGTATCAATAATAAACTAATGTATAAATAAATTTTTTAGAATGTCAGGAAAAGAAAAGTCTGTTACAATACACTTTCGTGCGAATGATTATTCTCATGAAGGGATGTATATTTTCGACAGCAGTAAAAAAATTATCATGTGCCGGTTTTGCAATAATCGTGATATTTTATGAGACTTTATTAAGAATTAAAAATTCTTTAACAACGTATTTAAAAAAACTGTTAAATTGTAACTACATTCTGTTTCAAAATTTTATTATTTTTTAATTTAGAACGATTACTTAAGAAGGCATGAAACTTTTGTTAATTAGCTATGATTTGTTTAACCAATTCTTCATGAATCAAAGAAATATTAAATATATTGAAATATGAAATATATGAAATACGTTTATCTAAAACGATTACTTAAAAAAGAGTAAAATTATCTATGATTTGTTTTACCTATTGTTCATGAGGAAATAGGATAACTGCATTTATTTAAAGTTTAATAATTTTACACTTGTTCATTGTGCGTTTTTTAATAGATTGAATTTAAAGTTTAACACTAGAACTACCGACGGGGACATTTTGTCCCGTCGCGCATGTTTTCGTTAGTGCATATTCCGTTTCTAATTAGCTAGAGGTCTGAAATTTTCTGACTTTTATTTTTTTGTTGAGATTAAGCTATCTACCAAGTTTCAGCTTTTTATAATTATTAGAAGCTGAGAT